>CACVCL010027027.1:95000-200863 GCA_902729485.2 Mus minutoides
GTCCAAATTTGCTTTAGATTATGGCTATCACACATTTATTTTAAAACATTAAAATATATGTGCAACAGAATTAGGAAAATGGTTGTGAACTTTGGTACAAAATAAGAAAATTAAAAAGAACTAAGTAGAAATTCTAGTTGAAAAATATAATCAATATTTAAGACTGGCCTAATAGAAGATTAGATACAGCTAAGGAGAAAATTAGTGAACTGGAAGCTAGACAATGAAAAAGTAATCAGAATAACTACAGATACAGAGAACTGGGTTAGAAGGTTCCCCCTGACACAAAGATGAACACAGGCACACATGCACACACACACACACACACACACACATGTACACACACACACACACACACACACACACATGTACACACACAGTAATACTACACTTGTCACAGAATATTTACAACTTGTTAAAACTATTTCAACATGAAAGATTACAGACACAGAATGAAGCTGAGGGATGAAGTCAAGGCCACTAGGCAGAAATTTTATTTCTGAACAACTTTCTTAGCTCTTTGGCAAATACATCTAAAAATATTTTATTTTGTCATTTTCTGTGTATGAATGTTTTGTGTTGCACATATGTTTGTTTACTACATACATGTGCCTTTGGAGGTGGGGAAAGAAGGTTTTGGATACTCTGGTACCAGAATTATAGATGGTTGTAAGCCTCTGTGTGGTACAGGTCTCAGCCTCCAGTGCTGGAATAAAAAATACACAGTACATGACTTTTTTATGAAGATGCTGGAGATCTGAACTCATGCTTGTACAGCAAACACTCAACTGACTTAGCCACCCCAACACTCAAGTCTAAGATTTATATAGGAATGTGAAAATACTGTGGAGAACCTATTTGAAAGTGTGACTGTCACAAAGGCCTGGAAGTGCGTGTGTCAGCGACAGGGCAGGTGCCCGGTGAATTTTTGGTAAAGTTTGGTAGGTTGACCGAAAGAGTCCACTCTCAGTTGCCCTTTGGTATCATGGCATCCTGTGACTTGTCTTTGTCAAGGCATACAGAACCTCAGAACTGTAGGTACCAATGGAGCATTAGCGATCATTCACACTAGTTTTTGTTTTTCCTTTCTTTGGGACTGCATTCATTCATGTAAAATCTGAAGCGGAAGGGCAGAGCAGTAAGTTGAGTTCCAGCTTTGGTTCCTACAGGGTGCAGGACTGAAGCCCCAGGCCTCCAGGCCTGCTGGTGCTTCTGTGAGCACAGGGTCAGAGAGCCACATTGGACCTTTCCTACTGTATGTACTAGGAAGAGCAGAGCCCCTGACAGCTTTGCCAGGTCAGTAGCAAAAAATGTCTTCTTTGTCTCAATCATCAGGACACATCCTCCGCCCTTCATCCTCTCCTCCGTTCTTCACCACAAACCTCTAGAGATCTTAACTTTGATTTCCTTCATCATGGTAACAGAACTCCTTACAGGAGAACCAAGTTTCCTTGCTATGTCTTTAGAAGTACTAGGCTATTTCATTAAAAACAGGCTCATGCCGGGCGTGGTGGTGCACACCTTTAATCCCAGCACTTGGGAGGCAGAGGCAGGCAGATTTCTGAGTTCGAGGCTAGCCTGGTCTACAGAGTGAGTGCCAGGACAGCCAGGACTAAACAGAGAAACCCTGTCTCGAAAAAAACATCAAAACAAAAAAACAAAAACAAAAACAGGCTCACTGTTAACATTTTAATCATGCCTATGATGTTATATTATTTACTAGCTCTGTTTTTCTCCCATCTAACTAAAGTGTTTGAATATTTATACTATTTTTTTCCTACTTGGGATTATTCTGATTTTTCTTTTTAAGAAGATTTTATTTTTAATTATTTCTCTCCTCTCTGTCTCTGCCTCGTACTGTCTCCTTCTCCCTCTCTCCCTGTGTGTGTGTGTGTGTGTGTGTGTGTGTGCACATGCAGGGGTAAGTGCTCCTGAGTGCAGGTGCCCATGGAAGCCAGAGGAGTTAAGATTCCCTTGAGCTGTAGTTATAGGTGGCTGTAAACCACGAGACATGGGTGCAGGTTCTTTGTTAGAATCACATGCTCCCACCCATTGGGTTTTCTCTTCCCTTTCTAGTCCATCCATCCATCCATCCATCCATCCATCCATCCATCCATCCATCCATCCATCCCTTCCTTTTTGATTGAGACAAGGCCTTATTCTTGTCTGGCCTGGAACTTGCTATGTAGATCAGGCTAGCCTCAAAGTCATAGAGATCAGCCTGCCGATGCCTCCTGAGTTCTGGGATTAAAGGCGTGTGACACTACTGATTCTTTATGATTTTGTAATCTAGCACAGCATCTACCTAAAAATGGCTCACTGTACTAAGACAGTTCACTCTTACATCCACTTTGACTGGCTTACAACCGGTCAACCTTAACAGCCTCTATTCCCGATGGCTCTTTTCAACAGGAAAAGGAGATATTTTTGGCTGGACTAAAGTGAAAACTGATCTAGAGTTGGTGACATTTTTGAATGCTGGGTGCTCTCTCTTCTGAAGTCGCAGGCATCTCGCTCTTGTCAGCATACTGCCCGACCCTGGCCTCCTCAGCATCTCTGTTTATCTCTCCCTCACTTCCTCTTCCCAGCTGTTCACTCAGTTGCAGGAATTCCGTGCTTTGTGGCTCCCAGGAAAGCAAGCCTCAGGGACACGGGCTCCTTTCCATCATCTCCAGAGACCCCATTCCACACCAAAGTGAATGCTTCACAATTCTTATTTATCTATCTATTTATCTATCTATCTATCTATCTATCTATCTATCTATCTATCTATCTATTTATTTAAAGTTCTTTATTATGACAAATGAAAAGTCTAACACAACTTCTTTGGATAGTTTTGGCTTTATGTGTTTGTAAAAAAAAAACCAAAAACCTACCATCAACTTTGGCAATCAGGGTGGCCACACGGATCCTATTTTATTGGCTAGGAACATTAGGCACAGAAAAGTTAAGTAACTGGCCTGCCTTAGTCACTTTCTATTGCTGTGAAGAGACATCATGGCCTCAGCAACTCTTTTTTTTTTAATTTTTTTATTAGATATTTTTTTCATTTCCATTTCAAATGCTATCCCAAAAGTCCCCTATACCCTCCCCCTGCCCACTTCACAATTCTTGCCCGTTGATTTTAAAACATGGTAAAGAAGCAACTTGGTTTTTGTTTCTGCTGTATAATTTTTAAACTCTCCATGTTTTATTGGTTTGGAATAAATAATTTGAGCATTTAAAAATGTCTTAAAAAGTTCTAAAATTGGACCCAAACTATCTAATAAAAGTGAGAAAATATTGTTGAATTACTTCATTAGAAGGGCATAAAATGAGCTGCAGCCCAGACAGACAGCCTAGCTTACAGTGCACCGTGCTTTGTGGGAGCCTGTGCAGTCCTGGGCTCTCTCCTGCTCGTCACCATCCCCTAGGGGTTGCTGCAAGGACAGTGAGCCACTTCAGCAATGCAGAAAATGCTCTCTGGACAAACAGCTGCAGTGGTGCGGTGGGTGTGTGGCTGATACTTGCAACTGATATGTCAGCAAACCACAGGATTAAAAGCATGCAACAGGCACATCGGGGGGTCCCACCCCTTCTCTTGTCCCCAGCACAATATGTCCACTGAGGTTCAAAACAAAGAGACTCTAGAAAGCAAGGAGGAAACACAGAGCATATTCACACCAGGAGAGAGCTTTCGGTTTGCCTCCAAAGCCCTCTGTGATGACTGGGAACCTTTCTTAGTGAGGGTCTAGGGACAAGTACTTGACTTGCCTCGCTACTGACGTCCCCTGGACAAACTGGTTTATAAGGAACATTCTGAGATGTGTATTGTCATAAAAATATATTGTTCCTGACATCAAGCTCAAGTGTTTGAGACACACGCTAGTCAAGATCATTGAGAAGACGTGGCCAAAGCCAAATGTGTTTCTACCCTTCATAACAAGCCCAGCCTTAGAATGATACCTCATGCCAGCTGTCTGCGAACAAATGCATTTTGTTGGCACAGGAACAAAAGAAGCAGTCTGAATTTTGTAAATAAACTGTGGTTATTAAAATTACTTGAAACAAGTCAGAATAATAACCATTAAACATGAAAAGTCAATAAAAGTCTTTGAATTATATTTCTGTTGCAATTATTATTCCTGTTTTCATAATGTGCTCTGGGAGAAAGCATAGTTTTGAGTTGTTAGTACTTTCAAATAGAGTTCACTGCAGATGAATTAGCCCACAGCAGCCAAGACTGGGAAGTTTTAAAATCCATTATGGAAAATGGGGAAATTAAAGGCTTGTAAATCTGTAGAAGACCAATTCTCCTTTTAACAATTGTCACGATTATTGCTTAATCGATTGTCTGTCTTCATAGCACCATCCTCTTTAAGGCTGCCCTTAATGGGACTCTATGGATTTCTTGGCTACCCTTGATGATGACGCAGGTGGTTTAACGGTAAGAATGCTATAAAGTGAAAACTTTGAACACATTGATTTGGGTTCTGCTCTATCCATGTTATTCCCTGGCAGATCACTGAGCATTGTGGGAGGCAAGCAGACTTCTTGGGAAAGACAGACCCTAGCAGTTGTAGGGGTGCAATGGGTGGAAGGGTCTGAGACACTGAAGGGGATGCTGTGCTGTTATCACCGGAAAGCCACTTAACACTAAAAGCTCCAGACTTCCTTCACCTCCGGGACGCAGGAAGGAAAGGCAGAATGTTCAGTTTGTCTCTGGAGACAACACAGGACTACTGAATGCCCTTTCACTCTGGCCTTCTCAGGACATTAACATTTTTTCCCTATTATTATTGGCTGTGTATGATGTGTACATGGGCATAAGTCAGCCATGAGATGGGGTGTGTGTGTGTGTGTGTTTATGTGTAAATCAGAGGACAACATTTTGAGCTCACTTCTGTCCTTCCACTGTTAGCTGGAGAGACTGAACTCAGGTCATCAGGCTTGACCACCAAGTGCTCTTATTTGCTGAGTGATCTCATTGGTCCCTGAGCAACTCTCTTAAGAGAGACTCAGGAGAGTCCGCCCTACTTTAGAGGTGAGCAGGAAGGAGGGCTGTGTGGAGCGGGCACTGACATCTCTGTCTTCGTTTTCCCCGGTTCCCAACCCTTGGTGCTCTAATGTTTGGGGAATTACTGAGGGCCACAGAAGTCACAAGGAGCCATTAATAGTCATACCAAATGAAATGACCACCTCAGATGAGTAACTGCAGTATTCTTTTCACAAAAGTCCAGACAAACCTAAGCCTAGAAAATTACTGAGAGTATGTTTAGGAAGTTAATACCAAAGGTAGCCATGGTCACCTTTGTAGTAGGTCAGTGGCTTTTGAACAAGTCTTCAGCTTTAGATTCCCTGTAGCATGTGAAGCTGTTAACCTTCCTTCCTGCTTTCTCTTCCTAATCCTCCCCCTCTGCTCTGCTACTCTTTCTTTTCTTCAGTTCTCCCATCATACTTACCAAGCACCACATGGGGCAGGCACAGGGCTAAGTGCTGACAGACCTAACACAGTTAGTTCCAGCACACAGTCCCACCCTCAGAGCACAGTCAGTATCCAAGGAAGCTGGATGAGAAAACCTTCAATGGAGACCACAGAAGTTCTACAAAGCACAGAAGACAGAGGGAAAGAGGTAAGGGATGGGGGTGGAGGGGAAGGTTCAGTATGGGGTTGAAACAACAATGCCTTCACAGAGTGATCCAAATGGTTCACAGATGTCATGAAGTGGGAGTCCTTATCCTACAGAACACAGTCTGAGAGGAAGCACTCTCTCGTTTCTGAGGCATTAAATTCTCCAAGCTCTGTTCCTGTCTTCCTATACCTACTTGGTTCTTTTGTATCTGCCTGTTTCTTAAGTCCCTTGAGTTGGACCTGACCATGCCCACTCAGGGCCTCTTGGTACTCATGCCTGTGTGAGCAGATGCTCACGGTACATGGGTTTTCTTCTTCAGTTGGTAATTCAGATCTTGAAACTCTATGTTTCCACTTGAGTGTCGACCCTAACATCTCAGAAATAATCATAGTAAAGTCTATTGTGCACCATCTTGTCATTAAAAAACAAATAAACAATTAAAACCTCAGATAGTCTTGATACATTTCTCTCTTACTCCTGTTTCCACATCTGTGTTTTTGTGAAATTTTCCAGTGAGTAAATTTTCCTAACTACCCTTTATATTCTCTGTGACATCATGTTTCTCTTATACCTTGCAATGTGAATTTCAATACTATAATGTCTGAATAGATCTCTCATCTAATGTTGCTGATTAATCTTTGCAAAGCTAAACTAGACTGTGTAGCACTCTCCATTTGAAAGAAGTCTCTAGTGGCTGACAATGTTCCGACAATGACTGAAATGCCCTAGCACTGCATCTAAGAGCTGTCACCAACTACCCCAACACACAGCACATTTTCAGTGAAGAGCAGACTTCAGTGACAGTGAGGGAGGGTCACTCTCTCTCTCTGTCTCTCTCTCTCTCAGTTGACAAATGGATGAAAGCAGTGTTCTGGTCCTGCTTTCCTCTTTACTGACGTCATCTCCCCTGACCACTTCAGAGTTGTGCTGCTTTACAGCTCCTCGCATTCTGTCCCCTAACAGGAAAGCTTCGCTCTGTTCACTTAATGCCCAGTTCAGAGGCCTCCTTCTTCCCTGCTCTGAACCACTAATTGCACACACTGCAGCTGCACGTTTTATAGTGTTTAAAGTAGTTTTACATCCACCATCTTGTTTTGATGCTACAAGAGCCCCGTGGGAAGAGATTAATAAGGGTTTATGGACAAGGAAGGGACTTGACCAAGAACGTAAGGCTAGTAGAGACAAGGGTGGGTTCAGAACCACCATGCTCTTACCTGCTGCACTGCTCTCCTCTCCCTGGGTCTTGATGGGGTCTCTGGGACAACCTCAGACATAAGTACACAGTGATCACTGAGCCTGGCTTTGGTCATTAAATTCTCTCCTGAATTAACCAGTGTGTTTACACCTTAATCATGAAGCTGGGCCTATAAAACTGTTCCTGAAAACTGAGGGGTGAGTGACTTTTAGAAATTACATATTTGAAAACAGCTAATGGACTACCTGTGCCTGTACAGTCTAGACTTGGGCACATCACACTCTATTAGGAGCTAAAGCAATGGCCATCAAAAAGGCTGGCCACAAAGCTAAAGTGGCCTCCAGGGACAGCTTGAGGCTGAGCTTTTCACTGAAGAGGAAGTGCTAGCTCTTTCCTGACTGCCAGGGGAGAAGCTTTGCTCCTGGCACTCTTGAAATGACACCCTGTCAATAGGGCACTGGGAAGCCAACTTTCTCCTGGCTGAATCCTCTTCACCCCCACTCTCCCTGGGACCATGAAGATATGAGGTAGAATCAAGGCTCTTGCTCTTTCCATTACTTAGTCTTGTGGAAGCAACTCCCGCCACACTCATTTTAATTCCACGCCTGGAGTCCACACTGATACCCAGCTTCTTAGTACTGTGACCCTCGATGGCAGGCTCCACCGATCATCTATCTCAAAGTATTCTCATACCTGGCATTGTCTTGGGTGGAGCACCTGTGAGGACTAAAATGGCTTAGTGGCTCTGGGCTCCATCTTCAGCACCAGGTAGGGAGAAAATATGAAACGAGTAGAAAAGCAAAGAGAACCTCTTCTACAATATGGCCAGCACTTGAGATTATAAGGAAGTCTCTGAAGTGTTGGCTTTTAAAAATTAACTTATCTAGGGCTGGTGAGATGGCTCAGCGGGTAAGAGCACCCGACTGCTCTTCCGAAGGTGATAAGTTCAAATCCCAGCATCCACATGGTGGCTCACAACCATCTGTAACAAGATCTGGCGCCCTCTTCTGGAGTGTCTGAAGACAGCTACAGTGTACTTACATATAATAAATAAAAAATCTTTAAAAAAAATTAACTTATCTAAAATATTTTTTCTGAGAAACAAAGTGATCAATGTAATCAAATATGAAAAAGGAGAAAGTCAACAATGTATCAAAAGACCATGAGACCTAATGAAATCTTTCCTTACCACTGGCAAAATCAATTAAATCAATATGAAAGCTAATTATGTTTTCAATTTTCAGATCACTAGTTTGAAACAGGGGGCTTGTTACATGTGTTTAGTACCCACTGTAATAGGGCAGAATCTGACACTGCTTAGTGACACTGATATAAAAATATGCTTTACACAGTATTAAAATACCAAGTAAAGGTTTAGGTTATTTCTTTTTCTTCTTTTTTCTATAATTTGCCAGTTTAATAATCTATTCTCCTTGTGAATTATAAAACATTTGGTACCAAAGGTGAGTTTTAGTTTTAGCCATGATGTTCTCATCTATACCTGAACTCGAGTGATAGATAGCATCTATGCGTTTTATGCTGTGCTACTGCAATGGAAAAGAACATCCGGGGAGCAGCAGAGTCTATATACCCCAGAGAGCAGCAGAGTCTATATACCCCAGAGAGCAGCAGAGTCTATATACCCCAGAGAGCAGCAGAGTCTATATACCCCAGGGAGCAGCAGAGTCTATATACCCCAGAGAGCAGCAGAGTATATATATACCCCAGAGAGCAGCAGAGTCTATATACCCGAGAGAGGAGCAGTGTCTATATACCCCAGAGAGCAGAAGAGCCTATATACCCCAGAGAGCAGCAGAGCCTATATACCCCAGAGAGCAGCAGAGCCTATATACCCCAGAGAGCAGAAGAGCCTATATACCCCAGAGAGCAGCAGAGCCTATATACCCCAGAGAGCAGCAGAGTCTATATACCCCAGAGAGCAGCAGAGCCTATATACCCCAGGGAGCAGCAGAGTATATATACCCCAGGGAGCAGCAGAGTATACACCCAGCCCTCCTTGGGTCATCTACTTAGAACCACACACCAGAGACAGCACAGCCTTGCTGGAGCGCTGTTTCTTTGCACAAGAAAGAAGTCTGATCAGAGCTCCATTCCTTCACTCTTTCCTGTAGTGGTGGGCTTATTGCCCAGATCTTATCTGGAATTAGAAATAACACTAACTCTTGATGTAGATAAATATAATGGTGACTATACTTACTTTACCATTTGAAGATTACAGGAAGGATCATATTTTTGTAAGACTAACTTAGGAAACTAGTAAATTTTTATTCTAGTTCTCTGACTGCACATGTGGGTCAGGGCTTCCTTTGGACCCACTGATGAAGGTGTGTTCTCTGCAGCTATGACTGGCTTGCTGATCTGCCAGTGGAGGAGACAGAGAAGAGCTGATGGCACCAGGGCATAAAGGATACCACCCATCAAGACCTGATGAGACACAGCCTTTTGTTTTTAATTAAAAACATAGCTTTTAAAATGCCTCATTCATTTTTTGTTTTTGTAAAATCAAAACACAAGAATTTTTCTTAAATGAAAACCAGAGACAGTTTAAACATTTTTTTTTTTTTAAAAAGCAAGTAAGTTATAAAAAGCAGCCTAGGAAATTGTCTTTTGTAATTCTGCCAGTTTCAATTTGAATTTTTTATGCAACTCGTATCAGGATAATAATATTTAGTTGACAAGAAAAAGAAGGAAGTTCTAAGAAGCTGTTTTACGTTCAGCTCAGTTGTTTGATTGGGTGATGTAAGGCTAGCTACTGCTACCGTAGCCACTTTGATGGGTGATGAAAGGCAAGGCACACTAGGGTGCTCCCAGTACTTCAGATACCTGAGGTCCATACAGAAGCAGACCCTAAGAAACCATCACCCAGGAAGCCCTCACCCTTTTGACTGATTCTCTTGGGGTCAGCAAATGAAAGGGGGAACATGAGTCAAATTTAGATAAAAGGTTAAATTAAATTACATATGAATATTATTTATTTATTAAGATTTATTAAGTACAGATTCCTTGTTATTCCTCTTTCTGTTCCAGCTACATCCCAGGAACTTGTGGAAAGAACCTAACAGCTTGTGGTGGGACATTCAGCTTTATCTATGTATTTCCCAATGTTTCTTTGGTAAACTGTAGTCTAATGGGAGATATCAGGAATTAGTGTAAGAAATATTCTGAAAAGCTATTGTCACTGCAAACATGAAAGCAACTTTGATGATCAAAAAGAAGTCAAGAAAAAAAAAGGCTGAAAGTAGTTCCTGAATCCTTCCCTATTGTTCATCTGGGATTTCTTGATTTCCCAACTCTCAACATATTATGGAATTTTCTGTGTGAAGTTTTGCCATGAATTTAAGTGGTGTCAACAACATTTTACCTGAAGTCACACTTTACCACAAAGTGGAGAGGCCACAGCCCTCTAGGGAGCCCCAGAAAGTTTTCTGTCTTTAAAACTTGTTTTTAAATGATTTTTGTCAGGAGCGTCTTGGCCAGAGAATGGGGCTCAGGTGACCTTGGTCAGGTGATCTTCTGCACAAGTAGACCCAGGCTGCTTGGGCCTGCCTGCCACTGCACTCTCACTGAAGAGCGTGTGCTCATCTGCTGCCAAATCTGCCCTGTGCTCATTTCTTTTGCCCCATGCAATGCTCTTCCTATAAAAAGTCAACGGCATTAGCTGCTGTCATAGGCACTTGGACTTCCAGGTTTATTCTCTTGTCACCCTTAGGAAGCCTGTGGTTTGGAGCCAGCATCAGTGTCTTTGTTTCTTCCTTTCTTATACTAACTAGAAATGGATGCAGAGTTGTCAGGGAGGAACAAAGGGCTAGAATTCAGATGACCCATGTTTGACACACTTCCACTAGGTGAGGTCTTACATGCCCATTATACAAATGAAAAACTGACCAAGAAAGAAATTAGGGAAACAGCATTACAATAGCCATGAATAATATAAAATATCTTGATGTAACTCTAACCAAGCAAGTGAAAGATCTGTAGGAAAAGAATTTCAAGTCCCTGAAGAAAGAAACTGAAGAAGATAACAGAAAATGGAAAGATCTCCCATGCTGAGGGATAGGCAGGATTAACATAGTGAAAATTGCCACCTTACCACAAGCCATCTACAGATTCAATGCAATTTCCATCAAAATCCCAATTTTTTATAGACCTTGAAAGAGAAATTCTTGAAAGAGAATAATAAAAAAATCCAGGATAGCCAAAACAATCTTGAACAATAAAAGAACTTTGGGAGGAATCACCATCCCTGATCTCAAGCTATATTGCAAAGCAATAGTAATAAAACTGTATGGTGTTGGAACAGAAACAGACACGTTGATCAATGGAATCAAATCAAAGAGCCAGATGACCCACCTATGATCACATGGCTTTTGATTAAGAATCCAAAACCATACAATGGAAAAAAGAATCTTCAACAAATTGTACTAGTCTAACTGGATGTTTACATGTAGAAGAATGAAAATAGATCCATATTTATCATCTTGCACAAAACTCAAGTCGAAGTGGATCAAAGACCTCAACATAAAACCACATACACTAAATCTCATATAAGAGAAAATGGGAAATAGCCTTGAATGCATTGGTATAAGAGACAATTTTTTGAACACAACACCAATGGCTCAGTCTCTAAGATCAACAATTGATAAATGGGACCTCATAAAATGGCAAAACTTCTGTAAGGCAAATAGCACTGTCAACAGGACAAATGGAAGCCTACAGATTGGGAAAGGATTTTCATTAACCCTACATCTGACAGAGGGCTAATATATAAAGAACTCAAGAAGTTAGATACCAACAACCCATATAACTCAATTAAAAATGGGGTAGAGAGCTACACAGAGAATTCTCAACAGAGGAATCTCAAATAGTTGAGAAGTACTTAAAGAAATGTACAAAGACCTTAGTTATTAGGGAAAAGCAAATCAAAATAACTCTGAGGCTCTATCTTTTACCCCTCAGTATGGCTAAGATCAAAAACTCAAGAGAGAGCTCATGCTGGCAAAGATGTGAAGCATCCTCTTCAATTGCTGGTGGGAGTGAAAACCTTTGCAACCACTTTAAAAGTCAATTTGATGGTTTCTCAGAAAACTAGGAATAGTCCTACCTCAAGACTCAGCTCTACAACTCCTGGGCATATACCCAAAAGATGATCCTCCAACACACAAAAATACTTGCTCAAATATGTTCATAGCAGTTTTATTCATGATGACTAGAAACTGGAAACAACCTAGATATCCCTCAACTGAAGAATAGATAAAGAAAATGTGGTACACCTATGCAATGGGATATTATTCAGCTATTAAAAACCAAGACATCATAAATTTTGCAGGTAAGTGGATGGAAATTGAGAATATCATCTTGAGTGAGGTAACTCAGTCTCAAAAGGAAATGTGTGGTATGTACTCACTTAAAAGTGGATATTAGGCAAAAAATACGGGATAGCAATTCCACATTCCACATACCCAAAGAAGGTAAACAAGAAGGAAGGCCCAAGCAAGGATGTAGTAATAAGAAACCCTGGGACTGGACTTCTTAAATATTTTTACTAGAGAAAGAAGCTGACATAGAGAAGAAGAATGTGCAAGAGAGAGAGGGAAGGAGATGGGGAGAGCGAGAGTGAGAGTGAGAGTGAGAGAGAGAGAGAGAGAGAGAGAGAGAGAGAACGAACGCATACCCACGCACCATGGGGTAGAATAAAAGAAAATGTGGCCCTGTGGGCTGGCCAACTGGAGCTAAGGGCAGCCCAGATGAAACACAGTAAATAATAATTTGGTGTTATTGAGAGGGAACTGAATTCTAAGTGCATGGAGGGCAGGCAGCTGCCCAGCTATAGTGCTGCTTAAGGCATGTTAAAAACATGGAGGCTGTGTGTGTCTTTCATTCAGCAACATGGATGGTCTAAGGAAGTAGAAACCTTACGCCTGGATTGTTAATACTTCTAACTACACAAGGATGCTTGAATCTCACAGAAGCAGATGGAGGGAGGAAATGGGAGAAGGGCTGTGGAGGGGAATAGGGAGGTTCAGGATCAGGTGTGGGGAGGGACAGGAGGGATGACCAGATGGTGGTGAGAATGTATGGAAATCTGCACCTCCAGGAGGAGTCAGAGACCTGGGATAGGGGAGGCACCCAACAATCAATGAGGGTGCCCTTAGCTGTGACTCACAGCATTGGGGACATGGAACCTGAAGAGGCCACCTCCTGTAGCCAGGCAGGAACACCAATGGAGCAACAGGGACACCAACACACCCACAAAACTTTTGACCACAAATTTATTCTGTCTACAAGAAATGCAGGGATGGGAGATGGAACAGAGACTTAGGTAATGGCCAACCAATAACTGCCCCACTTGAGACCCATCCCATGGGCAAGCACCAACCCCTGATACTGTTAATGATACTCTGTTATGCTTACTGACAAGAGTCTAGCAAGGTTGTTCTCTGTGAGGCTCCACCCATCAGCTGACTCAGACACATGCAGACAGGCACAGCCAAACATGAACGGAGTTTGAGGGCTTTTATAGAAGAACAGTCGGAAGGATCACAGTCCCTAAGGGGATAGGGACTCCACAGGAAGACCAACAGAGTCAACTAACCTGGACCCTAGGGTCTCTCAGAGTCAGAATAAAAAACCAGAGAACATATATGGGATGGACCTAGGCCTCCCCGTACATATGTAGCAGATGTGCAGCTTGGTCTTCATGCGGATCCTGAACAACTAGAACAGGGCTATCCTAAACACTGTCCGCGGGGTATGTCTTTCTCAGTGGGCTGCCTTGTCTGGCCTCAGTGGGAGAGGACACACCTAGCCTCATAAACTTAATGTGCCAGGGTCAGGGGCTATCCTGGGTCCCTCCCTCTCAGAGGAGAAGAGGAAGGGAATGAAGGAAGAATTGTGGGAGGGGCTGACTGGGAGGGGCAGTGAGTGGGATGTAAAGTAAATAAGTAAAATGATAAAAAAAAACTAACTCAGAATGGGTCACATCCTTGACTGTAAATTAAAAAAAAAAAAAAACCTGTAAAACTTCAAGGCAAAAAAGCAGAATATCTGGAAGTTAATGAATGTTAGGAAAAAAAGTCCTCTAGATTGATACTAAGAACATTATCTGTAAGAGGAAAAGCTGATAAACTGACCTTAACTAAAACCTTTTGGTTGCTGAGTCTTAAGGTTAGAATGCAGAGACAAGCTGTAGGAAGTGGGGAAGCATTGACAACTGCATTAACTCAGAGACTGTTACAACTCTACAGCATTTGGCCCCACTCCCAGCCCCTTCCTGTCAATATCTCCAGAGATGAACAGAGCTTCCATTACCAGACCTTAACACTTATATTTTCCAAAAATCAAAAGGACCCAACCTTTTGATTTGACCCAACCTGTACTGAACGTTCCTGGCACAGCTGAGGTATGGCCGTGTGGCAACACTCCTGGTGGTTTGTGTGTGGTGTCTGGTGATGCCGAGGAAGTGGTAGCAAGACCAAACCCAGAGGTTAAGGACAATATATCCCCAGGATCACGTCAGCACTATTGGTCCACTGCTAAAGCTTTTAAAATGTCAACAGTGCCGTGTACTCTAATTCATTAAAACTGAGTCTAAATAAGCCTGTCATTTGAAAATAGAATAGGTTAGTAGCTATTGTTATAGTCAGCTTATTTTATTAACATAATAGAAAGAAAAAGAACATTAACATTGAAAAGAAAACATAATTTATGCCTGTTAACTAAACTATGTCCATTTCTGTTATGGAGCTTTATCCAATTGGAAGAAATCAGAATATATGTCCACTTATTTTTAAACAATGGCATAGAAGACACTGTCAGCTGTCTACCCAATATCTATTTCTCTATTTCTTTGTTTTTCTTTCCCTTCCATGTCTAAGTCCATCATCAGCTGGTGAGTCCTGATTGGCTAGTTGAGGGGTGCTCAGTCCTCTGACCCTTGATAGGGCATGCTAGGCTAACATGTGACCTGTTGTAGCCAATAAAAAGAGGCAAAGGAGTGAGTCGAAAGAGTTCCTTATTCCTTGGAAGATTCCAGAAACCGACTACCTTATGTATCCAAAAAGTAGAGTAATGGGTGGGATATGTGGCATGCAGCCATCTTGGAATTGCTTTGAGAATTAAGCCACTAAAGGAGGAAGAGCCACCAGAATGTCACAGATGCAGTCTTCATTATCTCTAGACCTTTTGTTCTGTGTGGTAATACTTGCCCTTGTTTCTGACTATCCAGTGGGCGCTCTGTCCTCAAAGCCAGAGGACCCTAGCTGACACACTGACATAGCCCCTGAGCTAGAGAAGGAAGGAGCAAGCAGGCAGAAAGGACCTACCTGTTCCTGGGCCTCCAGTTCTTTGTGCTGTAACTTTTTCTCTGCATTTCGCACCTGATTAGAGCGGGTTTCTAGTTCATCTTGTAAAGCCTGAAACGGTATAAAATAAACAAAGCAACATCAAAAATTAGTGTACTTGAAAAACTAGCTCTACCACATGAATTGGTATCACCAGGCCCTCAGATCTTGGCTTATTACTTTGTTCTCAAGAGTTTCAGCCCACATCGTTTGTGTTTTAGGAGTACCTAGAATAAAAACCCATAAATGTAGCTGAGCGGGGTGGCTCATGACTGCAATCTCCAAAGGATGAGGATAAGAGTTCAAGACAAGTCTAGGCTACACAGCAAGACCCTAACTCAAAATGCCAAATAGCCACAGAAAAGAAAAGAAGTCCTAATGTATAGAATAGACAAATTAGAAAGTTTCAGTTATTATCAAAATGCCTCCTATCCCAGCATAGGGCTCCAACAATGTAATAAAGGAGGAAGTTATTTTTAATTAAAGCAGCCCTACCGGTATAACAATGAAAAGCATTGAAATCTGTAGATATTGTGACATCTAGCCAACATGACATTTAAATATAATTATTAATTTATAGCAAACTGAAATGAATCTCCACAGAACTTCTGAGAGGATGGTGTGGAATTTGAAGAACTTGTAAGTTGTGGAGAGGGATGACCTTTCAGTTGCCAAGTAGCTGTCAGAAGCAGATCCTGGTTAATATGGGGAGGCTAGATGCCATACATTTCTACAGTTGGTATCTTGTCAATCTTCACTGTAAGTAAAAAATAAACCCGAAAAAACAGAGCACACGAGGGAATCTTGTGTTGTTACAAAACCAATGCACAAAAAGTTATAATGAATAGAAGGCATGACATGGCAACAGCAAGGATGGAAAATAATCTAAGATGTGGTTCATCCAGCCAGTATTACTGCGTGATGCTGAGACCGTGATAGGGACCATGTATGCCAAGAGAAGCGAAACAAAGACCCCTCTCCATTCCCCAGACCTACATTACAACGGTGGGGGAGTGAGCAAAGAATTAGTGTAATTTGCATCCTTGGTCAGTGCAGAGGAGAACTACAGCAGAGGAGGGGCTATTCAGGGGAAGAGTTACAATGTTAAGACAGATGGTACAGGAAGGGCTATCTGAGAAAATATTCACAAGCAGGGAGGATGAAGCCACATGGATCTTCAGGAAAGCCGCTTACAGGCAGAGGGCATTGCAAGTGTGAAAGCTCTGGGCAAGTCACAGAGGTCCCTGTGGAGATGGAGAAGAGGTGGAATAATGCTGTCTGAGGCTATGTGGCGTGTCCCAGGTCAGTGGGGTAGTTTAGGTTCCATTGAGATAGGAAGCTGACAGAGGACTCGGAGTAGGCACACCTTTGGTCACAGACTAGACAAGGGCAGGCCAGGTGTGGAGGCTGATCAGGGCCAGTTGGTTTCCTGGGAAAGAGTGGAGAACTGGAACAGGGTAGAAACAGTTGGTGAATGAAATACTGGATCCCAGGTCCATTCTGAAGGTAGAGTCATGGTCCTGAAGGGTTAGATCTTGAGCATGAGAAAAAACAAGGACCCCTGAGGAGTCTGAGACGTTAGTTCTTAGAGACAGGGCAGTGTTGAGGGAGAAGCCCTGGAGCTCAGCCTGGAATAAATGTCTAGAAGGCCTACCACGTATCCTACAGGCTCAGGCGTAATGTCTAATTTAGGGCTCATTAAAGATTCAATGTATGAGGCAACGGTGGCACCTGCCTGTAATTGTAGCACCCAGGAAGCTGCGCCAAGAGGATTCTAAGTTCAAGGTTGTCTTGGGATATAGTGTGATACCTTGTCTTTAAAAAGAACAACTACAACAAAACCCAGCAACAATAGACAACAAACTAAACTAAACTAAAGCAGACAAAAAAAATGTCAATACAAGGTTAGTCTTTTCTACACACACACACACACACACACACACACACACACGAGAACTACTGTTTTTATTTTGGGGTTTGGATCTTAAACCTCTTTGAGTATCTAATGAAAGCTATACATGATCACTCTCCAAAAGAGAAAAAAGTATGTTTATGGTGTTTCTGATTGTAGATTGTTTGAAGCACATTCATGGGTAGACCTCAGACTAAAAACTCAGTTTAAAAGATAAGATGATTTTAAAATGAGTTTATATGGCTTTGGGGTCTCTTTGATAGTAAACATTATGAATTTACAATCTGATTAGGTCTGGGAATGAGCTTGGAAATCTCAAGTCCTTATCTCTTCTCACACTATTGTGGCCTGTTTCCAAAAATGTAGATGAGATTGTTCCAATTCTAGTCAGTTCTGTAGCATTCTTACTTGTGATGGCTCTCAGGAAACGGTGTTATAAAATGGCATGCTCGTGGAGAATAACAACCAAGACTGGGACACTTTCCTGTCCAGCTCCGTGCTGCTAAGTCATTCATTCCACTACTGCCAGTGAGCTTGTGAAACTCCAATCTCATGATGATGTCTTCCTGATGACATTTGAGGCTGCTCTCACCACCGCTGAGATGCAGCTTGACTTCCTTAGTACAGCAGAAAAGGGTCTTAGACTAGCTGCATGGAGGGAGCATCTGGGGGCTTGTGTGCTGTGCTGGGGCCATTGTTAGCATCAGTAACCAGCGAAGACAGGGCGGGCTGTATTTACAACTCTAGTGAGGATTCTTTGTAGCAAGTCATATTCTGCCTTAGGAGATCATGGGGGCTCTGTGTGCTCAAACTCCTGTGGCTAGTAGTGAGGCACTGGGCTGGCACTAATGTTTCTCTAACTTCAAGTTCAATGTCTGGGCTGCACCCTGCTGCCTCTTTCTCTGTGCCTGCTCTTTCTTTTCTTTGTCCCACCCTACCCCGTTCTGAAACTCAGGGCAGAGCTCACTGGACTCCTCTGTGCTTTCCCTAACCTGCTGTTGAAGAGAACTAACATACCTGCCTGTGTGAGGCTGCGAATGATTGTCACTTCTGCAGGCTCTGTGCCTGGCCAGATCAATGCCTGGCACAGGTGACCCCCCAAACTGCAACTGCGAAGGGAACTGAGTCATAAGTGGTGGGGTCTACTCCCTAAGGAAGTCTCTTTCAGCCATCAGGGTGTCTGGTGGTCTTTAATATGGCACATTTAACCAGTGGTAGGCTTGTGTTTGGAAATACAGAATCTATCTATGTCTATATTATATTTTGTAATATGCATAGCCATCTCTGTGCATGCATACTTAATGGTGATTGTAATAATATGCTGTATGGTTTCTGCCATAACAAAGTGGACTATTTTCTAGTTTTTGTTTTACACAGAGAGAAATATAAACTTGTGCATTTCCCCTGTTGTAAAGGAAAGCCGTGTCCTTCCTCCTGGTTCTGTCTTCCCTGCACTAGGAGGCCCCACACTTTGCACAGTCTCCTCCCTCCTGGTTCTGTCTCCCCTGCACTAGCAGGCCCCACACTTTGCACAGTCTCCTCCAGCCTCCTCTCCTCACCATTCTCCTGGTCTCACATCACCAATCACTTGTTATCTCCAAATGCCAAAGCCTGAAGCTAACTTGCTGCTCTCCTCTGTGGTAGCATTTCATAACTACTTGTGTTTTTCTCTTGAATTCTCAGGAACTAACTGTCCCAATGAAGGCAAGGGGTTAAGAAGGAAGGCTACTTCAGGATGGGGAGTCAAAGGCAAGAAGGCCTTGAGTGGGAGCAGTAGCTATGGAGAAGCAGACTCAGGTGGTAGAACCATGAGTGGGGGCCTGGAAGAGAGGAAGGACTTAGCTCTCTCAGGGCTTTGACAAGGAGAGTTGAGGATTTGGGGAATAGCAAGTCGGAAATGTTGAAGCACTATGGTTTTAACATGCAGATTTTAAAGAGCTACTGGGACTTCAAGGAGAACCTGTTGCTGTGATATTAATATTTACATCCAACAAGTTCATATACTGAAATCCTAACACCCAAGGCAATGGTACCAGTTTGAGCTTCTCAGATGTTATGCAAGGGTCCTTGGACAATGGCTGTGGCTATAGCCCTGGGTGCTTGTGTGCCATGCTGTTTGGAATCAGCATGCTAAGAAAAGAGGCTAGTCAAAGAGAGGCACCTCTGGGAGAGGGATTGCAGTCTCATAGACTTCCCCTCTGCTGAGATATTCATGGTGGTAGTCCCAGCTTCTGTGATGGAGAGTAAGCAACGTGTGATGTTCATAGCACTGTAGCTTAGGAGCTCTAGTTACAGCCCCTGAGCTGAAAGGTAACCTGCACAGCTAGGTCTGAACAGGATCGAGAGGTGCTTAGACCCTTGTCTGGGAAAGTGAGCAAACTGAAAGGGGTCCTGGGTCCTGGGTCCTGGGTCCTGGCCTTTGTGATGGCCACAAAGCAGAGCAGGCAGAGGAGGGAAAAGGAACCAGAGAGCAGTGGAGGATGAGGAGGGGTGGGAGGAGGGGTAGGAGGAGGGGAGGGAGGAGGGGAGGGAGGAGGGGAGGGAAGAGGGGTGGGAGGCTCTGGTGGAGCCAGAGTCAATTGGAACTGTCCTCACATCCCCCACAGTGGGACTGTACAGCCTACCGCATCTTATCATTATTATCAAGATAGAATTCAAATTACACTTGCCTTTCAAAACAAGTAGCACTTAAAACTTGCTCATAGTTAAAAATGTAAAGCACAAAAATCTTTTTAAAAGTTAACCAGAGAAAGTCATGTCTAGAAATGATTTTTATTATCTATTAAAAAATCATTGTAAAATTGAAAAGTAGCCAAAAATATTCCTCCTCAATTAAAGTGTAGTACACGAAAGGAAAATGATGGTTTCTGTTGGCAACTGTTCTCAGTTTGATATTCTAAAACAATTATTATGTTATTTGAATTTGAACCTCTGATTTTGACAAAAGACATCAGATCCTCAGAATGCACAACCAGTGGGATTTCTTTTCTTCTTTTCTTTTCTTTTCTTTTCTTTTCTTTTCTTTTCTTTTCTTTTCTTTTTCCTTTCCTTTTCTTTCTTTCCTTCCTTCTTTCTTTCTTTTTCTTTCTTCTTTCTTCTTTCTTTTCTTATTTTGAGACACCACCATTTGTGACACCATACACATATGTACACACATGCACACACATGCACAATACATATATTCATGTACACTTGCACACACATAGTCACAAATACTTGCATACACACTTACACACACACACACACACACACACACACACTTTTAGATTTTCCCTGAAAAAAAATGTCTAAGAAATTGAAGAACATAATGTCCTTTTAGGTCATAAATAGGAAACCAGTCCTCAATGTGAAAGCTGAAGTTGTATCCTGCAGGATTACTCCTCCTGTGACAGCTCTACTTTGTCAACTGGGATCATCACTAAAGAGACAATTCTTTAACTATATCTGCTTTAAATACTATGCAGGCCAGTTTGGCAGAGAGCAGGACTGTTCTGGTATTGTGTGGTAGGGAACAAAGGAGGACATGTAGAAGAAAACTATAAATGACATAGTTCTTTCTATAGGCACAATGAGGGGGACCACGCTCTCCAAGTGAGGGGCCTAGGAGAAAAATTGCTTTGTTTTTTTAAAACCTGGAAACAATCAGAGCAGGCCCAAGTGTGAAGGATTTTATGTATTAGTAGGGTTCTTCAGGATAAGGAAAAGGACGGCAGTTCTAGGCTTTTCATTGGGTTGGTGGTCCAGAGGCCAGAGGGGAGATTATAATAGTCAATGCTATTTTCATGAAGTTAGTGACTGTAACTTAGAGTGAGGCCTAACTTATAAACCATGTAGTAAGAACATATGTCATTGTATTTAAAAACCAAAGTTCCTCATATAGCTGTGAAGTAAACAAGGAGGAAATGAGCGCAGATCCATGCCTTTTAATCATAAATAAACGGAACAATAGTTAATTTCAATCACAGAGCAGTTAAAAATCACCCAATAAAGAAAATGCTCATAGGAAGAGAGAACTCCCACAAAATGATTACAAAGACGTCTCCAGGAGCATGGCATTTAATAGAGCTTTCTGATGGCATTTTAGTGTGTCCAGAGTTTTTCTAGAGAGTCCTGACCTTGCCTATGACACCTGAGAGTTGCGCCTCCACTCTTCCTTCCTGGATGTCTCAGAATGTCTTCCAGGCTGTCATCAGAGCAATATGACAATACTATTTTCATCTCCCTTTCTCCTCCTTACATAAAAACCTCAAGTGAAACTGGGAGTTACTTGCAAATGCAAACAGAATCATTAGCAGTGTGGGCCAGCCTCTGCTAGTCCCACTGCTCTGGAAGCCCTGTGAGGGTCTCCACACCCGAGGCACACCCTCTGTGAACTTAAGACCATGCTTAAGACCCCTCACCAGAAGACAACTAGAGACTGCAGGTCTGCTTGTATTCTTATTTAGGTAAACTTGTATGCAGTGAAGTTTAGGGTTTCATTTTTAGTGGTGGTGTATTTTCCATTTGAAACATGTAAGATATTTTTAAAGTTTATCATTAAAGTCTGTAAACCATTATAACATCCTCCTTTAGTTTTGATCTTAGGCAGAAATGACAGTCTTTGGCTAGTGTAAAAACCCTGGTTACAAAGGTGGAATAAGGGTGACTCTCCCTTCAACTTAATTGCCCGTTTAATGATGTCTATGTTTGTTTATGCAACACCGCTCACATTCAGCTCTAAATGGTGCTGATGTGATTTCCTTTGAGCAGGCTTTCTTTAACACACAAATTGACACAGAAATAATAAATATCTTTCTTTCTAGTACTGCTAACTTCAGGCTAAGATAAAATACAAGTGGGTCATAAGATTGCACTTGAATACCTTAAACTGGAACAAACAAAGTAAGAAAGCCAAGTCCTGTCACTCATGTGGGGAGACGCACAGCTAGGGCTACTAAAGATGACATGATGGCAGAATGTGGCATTTTTTTTCAAAATTTTATTAGATATTTTCTTCATTTACATTTCAAATGCTATCCTGAAAGTCCCCTATACCTTCCCCCTTCCCTGCTCCCCTACCCATCCACTCCCACTTCTTGGCCCTGGCGTTCCCCTGTACTGGCGCATATAAAGTTTGTAAGACCAAGGGGCCTCTCTTCACAATGATGGCCGACTAGGCCATCTTCTGCTACATATGCAGCTAGAGACATGAGCTCTGGGGGTACTGGTTAGTTCATATTCTTGTTCCATCTATAGGGTTGCAGACCCCTTTAGCTCCTTGGATACTTTCTCTAGCTCCTCCATTAGGGGCCCTATGTTCCATCCAATAGATGACTGTGAGCATC
Organism: Mus minutoides; assembly: GCA_902729485.2. Lineage (NCBI taxonomy): Eukaryota > Metazoa > Chordata > Mammalia > Rodentia > Muridae > Mus > Mus minutoides. The sequence goes on from CACVCL010027027.1 coordinate 117,404, forward strand.
TACTTCTGTATTTGCCAGGCACTGGCATAGCCTCACACGAGACAGCTATATCAGGGTCCTTTCAGCAAATTCTTGCTGGCATGTGCAATAGTGTCTGGGTTTGGTGGCTGATTATGGGATGGATCCCCAGGTGGGGTAGTCTCTGGATGGTCCATCCTTTCGTCTTAGCTCCAAACTTTGTCTCTGTAACTCTTTCCATGGATATTTTGTTCCTTATTCTAAGGAGGAATGAAGTATCCACATGTTGGTCTTCCTTCTTCTTGATTTTCTTGTGTTTTGCAAATTGTATCTTGGGTATTCTAAGTTTCTGGGCTAATATCCACTTATCGGTGAGTGCATATCAAGTGACTTCTTTTGTGATTGGGTTACCTCACTCAGGATGATATCCTCCAGATACATTCATTTGCCCAAGAATTTCATAAATTCATTGTTTTTAATAGCTGAGTAGTACTCCATTGTGTAAATGTACCAAGAACTTTTATGGGCTGCTTTCACTAGCTATTGAGAGAGGCCACTGCATCTCCTTACTAGTTTTAAATAGGCCAAGTCTAGGAACAAAAGTAACAAGTCTTTGCTGGCCGAAATGTCACTCAAGATTTCTCCTGTACTGTTGCTTCATTCATAGCTGCCGAGATGAAGAAATGAACCATGCAGTAATGAGGGAAGGGGCAGCACTCAAATGCAGATCTACAGTGAGCTCCAACTCCTGTGGGGACCACTGAAGCATCCCCAACTCCCGTTATCATTTTTCCTATCATGGTGACATTCCCGTTTCCAGTCCCACACTCCTGCATTCCAAGAAGCCATTTCTAAAAACCTTTCATAATCAGTCTGCCTTGTGATATTGGTGTGAAGAAAGGGGAATCTTTGGGGATTATAATCCAACACATATGTTACTTTGCACGTACATCAAATTTCCTTTCAGGCATAAACTTTATTGTTGCAGTAAGCCACATGTATAAGAAACAGCATTTGAGTGTGAGCCTGTTAGGCCTCTGATTCAACACTAAAACAGAGTATTATGGACAATGTAAAAAACAAGGACAATGTTTTCTTGAAAGAATAAGACAAATTCCATTTTCCTCTTTCTTTCTCACATCTATTTTCAGTCCTTTAAAATCCCTATAGGATTTCCTCTAAAAATGCACTTTAAAAAAAGCTAAGTGTTTCCTGGTTTTCAGAGAAGTTCCAGGAAAAGAAATCATGTTATTCCAAGACTTTGATGATCTAAGGAAGCTGGAATCCCCCAACACACCTCATTAATGCTCCTGTCACACAGCAGACCATTGACAGACGGTCCTCAAGTCTATTTCTACCCAGGAAATTCAAAGCACATCCGCTCCCACACCTTCTCAGGAGCCTCACTGGTGATACTAAGCCTCACTAAGTTCTTATCTTGGGTGGTAAAATCCAGGATCAAGTTTAAGAACCACAGCTTGGGAATTTTAGGAGCATAAGGGAATTTCCTCCTCTGGCTAGTGCACTAACCACACACACACACACACACACACACACACACACACACACACACACACACACGGTTGAGTTCACTCTTTGCAGAACAGAGTACCAATCATTAAACAATGTTAGCTACTTGTAGACCTTGTAGACCACTACTCTTTTGTGCAAGCTCAGGAAAGGGAGTGGATCCATCAGATTCCAGACAACCCAGGCTCCTCACTGCAGGCTTGCACCTTCACACCTGTGCTGTCTCTGTGATTTCATCTGCATCCCTGGGTTGTGGACTGCTTCATAAGGGGAACAACTTCCTCCCCAATCTTTAAAGCGATCTCTGAGATGCTTGGTAAATTACTGTTTATACTATAGTAGTAGTTTGTGCTGGTAATTCCAACCAGCTACATAAAGACCAAGTGCCTTTTTATTTAAAACAGTTGGGTAGGGCTCAGGGAAATGGCTCAGTGGGTAGAGGCCTTATTTATTGTGCAAGGATTAGAATCTGATTTTGATTCCTTCAAACCCATACAGCCAGGTGTGGTGACATTTTTATAATTCCAATGCTCCTGTGGGGAGATGGGAGGTTAAGACAGGAGAATCCCTGGAAGCTCACAGGCCAGTTAGCCTATATATGTGGTAGTGAACAGGTGATCCTGCTTCAAGCAAGGCTCACTGCAAGAACTGACAAAGGCCATAGCATGTGCATGTGCACATATGTGTGTGCGTGCACACACACACACACACACACACACACACACACACACACACACACATCCCAGAGAGAGAGGGGGAGGGAAAGGGAAGGAGAAGAAGAGGAAGAGGAAGGGAGAGAGGGAAGGGGAAAGGTGTTTTTAAAACTAATAAAAACAACTGTGTTCCTGTCATCCAGCCTGCTCCTTCAAGTGTCAACAGTGTGATCTCTTCTGGTTTTAAGATAACAGGTGTCAGTTCTTCCTTTTCAAATTCAAAGGATCAGTCATGGCTGAGTTCCTTCATGTGCTCATTGACAGGATGTCTTCCCTGCTACCCTGTTCTTTCATATACTGTATAGATGGGCTATGAGACACTACTAGGATGACTTCAACCTTTGATGGTCATGTATCTTTGTTTTGTTTCGGGTACCTTTCATTTCACTCCTCATATACTCCTACCAGCAGCTACCTTCCTCCTCTGTAACCTGAGTCTGTTTCCAGTGATTATTGAAGGTTATTCTCTGCAAGTGAGCTGTGATCTTTCTATGACACATCTTTATTGTCTAGGGTCTCTCTGCTGGTCTGGCCATAGCTGGGTCCTCCCTCCCTCCCTCCCTCCCTCCATCCCTCCCTCCCTCACTCCCTCCCTCCCCTCCAGATAGATATCCTTTTCTTTCACACTACAGAGCCGAGATGATCTTCCCCAAGCTTCTGTTGCTTTCCCCACTTTTCTCTCCCTTTAACTACCATAGTTCTCCCAAAGGATCTTCTCCATCTATTCTTTTCTCTTTATAGAATCTCCTTTGGGTAATGAATTGATTTTCATAAGTTTCAGTTTGAACCCACATCACACCATTTGGGTTTCCCTGTATGCTATAGGCTTCCCTGTTGTTGATTCCCAACACCCATCTCCGCACATAGTGCCTCACATGTCCTCTAACATGACACCTAAAACTCTCCCCTGTGGGTACATGGTCAGTCACCTCAGCATCACCTCAAACTTACCACGTTCAAGGACAAGCTCATAAATTTTAGCTTCACTCCCAACTCTCCTGATGGTTTGGTTGAATGATATCCTTCCAAGAAAAGATCTCTATTGCAGAATGTGTGATGGTGGCTTTATGTGCATGTAGGTCCTTACAGGCATAATTAGCTGAGGTTATACTAGAGTAGGGCATAAAGGAAAAAGCTAAACAAAGTTAACAACTTTGCTAGGTAACCCAGGCTGGGACCAAATTAATGGTCTTTCATCTCAGTCTCCTGAGCTCGGGGATCCCAGTTCTGTGCAGCCATGTTTGGGTTTAGCATGGGCCTCTTTTCACTCCAACCAAGCTATGTCGGGAAGAGGTTGGCCAGAGCCTGGAGTGACTCTGTGAGCCAAGAGCACTGAGAACCTCTGGGCAATAGGAAAGCTAAGGAAGTATGGAAGCACTCATTCTGAGGCATTCACAGGGACCTGGGTCTGCTCAGCTTTAAGTCTCCTGGCTCCTGAGCTAGGAGACAATAGCTCTTTTTACTTTCAGGCTGTGTAAGCTTTTAGTTGGCATGATAGCTATAGGAGGAAAATCCTTCTATTGTTGTCTTTGTTTTCTCTTGAAACACCAAATACACACAACACTCTCCCCCCTCCCAGTGGAAATAAATATTAAAGATCAGTAGGGTCCTCCTCTCATCCCAAAGGACAGAAGAACAGGATATTCTGAATGGCAGGTTGAGTCACATGCTCACACCAGAATGAATTATAAAATCAGTTCCATCTCCAGGTTAGGAAATGAGAACGGAAGACAGGTGTCCCTCCATAGAAAAGGTGGAAGTCCATCTCTAGGAGAATGGAAATGGATGGAGGAATCAAAAGACCTGACCCAGCTGTGCCTCTCCCATCTGGGTCACATGAAAGTGTGTGTGTGTGTGTGTAGTGTTTTGAGAGGGAACACACAAAACAATGGAAAGATTTTTTTCTCCCATGTGTATTTGCTTCCTTTGGCTAACATGACAACCAAAAACTTTCATAGGACCTGATTCTCCTAGAGGTCATTTTGTCCTCCTGAGGACCAGCAGTATACTCAGTCAGACAGTCTGGAGAGCAGTACTAGGGGAATGGTATTACTTCTGTACTCATTCCGTGGTGTGCCTATGGTTTTTGCACACATGGCCATTTCATGTTATAAAGGAAGTGGTTTCAGTATAGCAATGGCACATTCTTAGGTGGAGACAGAGCCTTAGGTGTGCTTGCTTCCCATCCCCCACACTTACACGGGAGACGCAAACCACCCGTGTCAGCAAAGGGTTGTTCTTTTTTTAACCGTAGGATTCTGGGATATCTGGAGCCCATACTTATGAAGGAAGAAGTTTGAAACTTTCCATTTAAACCACTTAGGATGAGAGGATTTACACAGATCCTGTTTAATGTTCAGATGACACATTGTCAAAAACATTTATCATGCAACCTTTTGAAGTTTCTTCCTTTCTAGTTATTAAAGCTCAGATTGCAGTGAGTTATCAACAACAAAGCAAACACGTGACAGGGTTTTATAGTCAGCTGTTTGGTTTCTGAACTACTAAGCAGAATTCAGCTCTTCTGATCAGAAAGATGATTAGTGACCTAGTTTTCAGGCTGGAAGCACCACCCAGCTGATTTCTAAAATCACTTCTGTATGGACCGAGGAAGAATGCCAGGGATCTGGAAATTTCTTTTTAAGTGTTTTATGATGCCCCCAAATTCAAGAATGTTCAGCTATGAGAATGTACCACTTTAACTCAGGGTGGATGGAATTCTTTCAGTATAAACCAAAAAACAGTGACCAACATTGTGGAGGCGAGTTCCCTGGCAACTTAATCCCTAATGTAAGTTTCTTCAGATTAAGAATAAGTGAATATACTAAGAATACACTAAGTTCATATTACATTTAAGATTTTTGAGTATAAATAGAATGTGCTCGGCATTATACGGGAGGCACAAAGTGGGGTGAGCCTTGGTCGCATCTTTTAGGCAGCTGACATTATCATATGAGCTATGTGATGAAGACAAAAGGCAGAAGGGCACAGTAAGTGTCTTAAGCGGCCAATTGAGAACAAAAGGAATGAGGAGAACAGAGAAAGAAGTTCAAAGACACCACAAGGAAGGAAGCAGATAAATCCAGAATGTGGAACATTCTGCAGGACAACTGACCTGCTTTCTGCAAGAAGTCAATGTCATGGCACAAAAGCAAAGGCAGGCATGCTTTAGATTAAAAAAGACATAAAAGATGGAGATCAAACGCAAGGTTTGTGTCTTTTTTGGATTTTGATTCAGATAAATCGCTCATAAAGTGGCATTTTGAAGTCAATGAGAACGCTTAACTATGAAACAGGTAGTAAATAAGGCTAAAGGGCAGCTCAGTTTCCCAGGTGTGACAATGAGACTGTGTGAGCCATGCTTACTCAGATGAATTCTGGGCATACACACGGCAAACAATATGTCTGTAGCTTCCTTCAGTATAGGTTAGCATAAAATGAGAGGAAAAAAGAAAGGAAGTATGGGCTTTGACTCAGGGTCTCATTCTGTTGACCAAGCTGTCCTAGAACTCTTTAAGTAGCTAGGCCCGGCTGGCCTTGGACTCACAGAAATTCTTCTGCTTCAGTTTCAATGTAGTCAAATCTTGACAGCTGTTGAAGATAGGTGCTCAAGTCCAATATACAGTAAAAAGGCATGGGGTTTGGGTATGATGTCAATAAAATTCAGGAAGAGCTCTAAGGACGACTATAATTTTGACAGGCAATAGGTAGGTAGGAGGAGGAACTGTTTCCAAGGAAATAACATTGTAGAGATCAACAAAGAGAAAATGGGGTGTGCTGAGCAAGGATGGCACAGTGCTCAGAGCAGGGGCTGCTTGATTAGTCCTGAAAAGGAAGGCCGAGCAGAGGCCAGGAGGCCGTTTAGTCAGTAAGGACAGCTTGCACATTCTGTTTTATAATCTGTAGCATGAGTTAGCCATTTTATACTTTGTTTCTTTCTTCACACATCTTTTCCATCTAACCTTCAACATCTCCCTCATAGAGCCATCTTTCCTATCAAGTCTGCTCTAGTCCTTCCATAGCCCTGCCTGACCAGAATATGTTCAAATTTTATTGCTGTTGCTGTGCTACTCTGAAAAAGAACAACATAGGGGAGGAAAGGGTTTGTTCTACAGCTAGTAACATTATATCCATAGTTAAGAGCAGAGAGAAGTAAATGCATGTAGGTATTCTAGCTTGCTTGTTCAGCTAGCTCTCCTCACTTCCATATGTTTATGGCCCAGCATAGGGAATGATGCTACCCAAAGTGGGCTTAGCCAATTAATAATCAAGACAATTCCCCACAGATACACTCACAGACCAAACTGATCTAGATAATTCCTCAACTAAGACCCTTTTACTTTGTGATCCTAGGTTATGACAAGTGGACAGCATACCATCTGTTGCTCTGCCCGCTGTTATTTGCATGAAAGTTGTGACATTCTTGGCAACGAACAGCTTTTAAGGTAACTTTTTCAAGAGCCACTCTGGGAAATGAAATTGACTGAGTGAGAGAAGAAGAAATGTGTGTATTTATGAGTTATAATCTGAATGTACAATAATAATCCCGAATGCTAACCACATAGTAGGAATTGAATTGCCCTCATGATGAAATTAGGAGGCTTCAAATGTGATTTGTATTGCTTGCTTTAGATGAAAGTTTCAGAAGTTTCTAACTAGATTAAAAAAAAAAATTACTGGGTTGGCCATGCAAGCCTTTCTCTCTTTTAGCACTGATATTGCATAATAAACATGTCTTGTACAAAGAGAAAGTTAATGTTTTAACACTTTTTGAAGTAACTTTAATCATAGTTGGTAATGTGTAAAGGAAATTAAGATTCTCTGGACAGCACAAGAACTAGTGTAGGCGGCACTTTACTGTAGGAAGTGCTTGGTTTCTTAGAAAAGTCTTTACCTTTTGTTTTCTTGAAATGAGCCTTCGCTTAGGCTCATTTCAATCATGATCCTCCTGCCTCAGGTGGGATTCTAGTGGTCCACCGTACTTCGCTCATAGCATATTTTTAAGCAAAATTCAGCTGGCTCTTAGTAGTGTTGCCCACGTTTTAAGAATGTAGTTCAAAATTTGTTAAGCCTTAACTTTTGAAAGGCCTTTCTATACTACTGAACTATCTCTGTTACAAAAGTTATAAATCTAGTGGGTTTGTTTGTTTGTTTGTTTAAATAAATGATTCCAAACCAAACATATAAGACTTAATTTAAATTACAGTGTTGTTTCTCTTAACTGACAAAACTCATTTTGGTACCTTAGAGTAGACCTGATGTAGGAAATCCGATTTTAACTAATCTAATTTTGAATTATATTTATTTATTTATTTATTTATTTATTTATTTATTTATTTATTTATTGTGTGTATGACATGGTGCAGTACAGGGGTCGGAGGACAACTTGTTGTACTTGGTTCTTCATCTGCCATGTAGATTCTAAGGATTAAAGTTAGGTCATCAGGCTTTGTGGCAAGTACCCTCACATATGGTGAGCCATCTCTGGCTCCTAGGTAATTTGTTATAATTATGTTTTCTCATCAATATACTATTAGCACAGCTTTTCAGTCCAATTTCTGAATAGCTAAGGCCATTTGGTACACTACTGGCGGATAAAACCTGTTCCTAGACTATTATCAATTTTAAAATTGTGTTTCACTTTGGATTATAATAAAATACATATGAATTAGGAAAAAACAAACAAAAACCATCAAGAGAATTAAAATACCCAATTGCTATATTCAAACATAATGCTATTGATACAAAGTCTTTTTCTCCATGTCTTCCCCCTATGCATAAGAGGCTGGCATAATGAACCCAGGGAACTCAGAGAGTAACCATAAAAGCCTCTCTGTGGCTCCCCTGCTCCTTTCATCCTGCTCAGTGGAGGCCTCTCTTCTCTGGCCCCTGGTGAGGACACAGAAAGGAGCCTTGGTTTTTCAGGTCACTCGGCCTACAGTCACTTTAAACTGCAAAGTCTGAATCTGTTTAGATCATGCTCAAGAGAAATGTGAATGGTTCCTAGAAGCAATTTATTCTTAGGTATAACATATCTAAGTATTCCAGACTGCTATTCTGTGACTTATTACTGAGGGACTTTGCGTCCTGTTTGTCTTTGACCAGGGATTTGACTGGATGTCTGGTGTTAACTGACCTTATTCTCCTAGTTGTGTTTTTTTAATATAATATTTTGAAATCTCCAAAAAATTTATGCAGTTTGGTTTTTCATATTCACCCTCCATTACTTCTCTAACTTCTGCCAGATCAATTCCCACCTCTAAACTCTTAAAAAGAATAACCTGCTGAGTTTAATTTTTGCTGCCCACACAGTCATGGATGTGGTGCCATCCACTGAAATAAGGTGGAAAGAACCCAGATGTTCCTCAACAGAGGAATGGATACAGAAAATGTGGTGCATTTACACAATGGAGTACTACTCAGCTATTAAAAACAATGAATTTATTAAATTCCTAGGCAAATGGATGGATCTGGAGGGTATCATCCTGAGTGAGGTTACCTAATCACAAAAAAACCTCACATAACATGTACTCACTGATAAGTGGATATTAGCCCAGATACTTAGATTACCCAAGATACAATTGCAAAACACATGAAACTCAAGAATAATGAAGATCAAAGTGTGGACACTTCGCCCCTTCTTAGAATTAGGAACAAAGCACACATTGAAGGAGTTACAGAGATCAAGTGTGGAGCTGAGACAAAAGGATGGACCAACCAGTGACTGCTGCAGCCAGGGATCCATCCCATAATCAGCCACCAAACGCAGACACTATTGCATACACCAGCAAAATTTTGCTGAAAGGGCCCTGATATAGCTGTCTCGTGTGAGGCAATGCCAGTGTCTTGCAAACACAGAAGTGGATGCTCACAGTCAGCTATTAGATGGAACACAGGGCCCCCAATGGAGGAGCTAGAGAAAGTACCCAAGGAACTGAAGGGGTCTCCACCCCTATAGATGGAAGAACAATATGAACTAACCAGAGGCCCCTTGGTCTTGCAAACTTTATATGCCCCAGTAAAGGGGAACACCAGGGCCAAGAAATGGGAGTGGGTGTGTAGGGGAGCAGGGTGGGGGTGGGAGAGGGTATAGGGGACTTTCAAGATAGCATTTGAAATGTAAATGAAGAAAATGTCTAATAAAAATTGGAAAAAAAGGAAACAATGATTAGATATGACAGCTGCAAAAAAAAAAAAAAAAGTCTTGAGGGAATTCCTATTCCCATCTCACACCTAGTGCGGGGACAGAACTAAGGTCCTACTGGTCCTAGTCAACATCCTTTCCATCAGGCATCACCAATCACAGCCTTGAGTAGCTTGATGCTACTTTCATGTAGGGATGTTGCTGAGAATCTGCTGTATCCCAAAGGTTCTCCCGCTCATCTTCCTTTGCTTCCCAAGCTCTCGCACATGGTTGCTAAGGGTCTTTCCCAACCTGGCTTCTCTGAGATGGTAACAGTTCTTCTCTACCTACAGGGGTTTCAAGGTCCCAAGCACGGACGATGTTCCTGTTATTCAATTTGTTTTAAGAACTACTGTATTGTAACAGAGGGTCTCAGATGACCTGCTGGCATCCTGGAGTGCGAGAAGCACTGGACATCCAGAGTATGCTTCCAGCAAGCAAAACCCTTCTCTGCTTTCTGAGAAAAACTGCTGGAAGAAAACTACTGTGGCCCAGGTACCTGAATCTCAGCCTTAGACAGAAGCAGACTGGTAGCAAGCTGCAGAGTGGCACTCTGGAACACTTTAAGGATGGTCCACCTCACATTAACCAGGAACCACTCACATTTCTGAGAATGATCTAACAGATTCAGACTGTGCAGTTTAAAGTGACTGTAGGCCGAGTGACCGGAGAATCCAAAGGTTCTTTCTGAGTCCTCATCAGAGGCAAAGAAGAGTGGACTTCACTGAGCAGAATTAGTGGAACAGTAGGAGCCACAGAGAGACATTTATGTCTCCCAAGACCTTGATTTAGTTTCTAACTTACTTCCTTTGTCTTCAGCTGCTATGAAGCTCAGCAGTGATGGGCATGGCTATTCTCAGCAACTTTAGACTTTATGACAGGTGGGATTATTAAACCTACTCTTGGTTTCATAGCATCTTCCCATATCTGACCTTGATTTTCTCACTAATTACATTTACTTCTGTAGAATCATATGTGTCTCTATCTGAAACGCTCACTGGAATGAGGTGAGGTAGAGTTGGTAGCATCTATATTTGGGCATTGTGGCAAAGCAGCAATAGGGCCAAGTTCATTTCTGTGGCTTCGCTTGCCTTAGACAGCATGCATAGCACTAGTGCTAGCTTCTTGTGGTGCATGTGGGACTGCAGCAGAAGACCCTTGACTACAAATCCAAAGTGTAAGACCAGAGAAGCTTCTATGGAAAACAACTAAGGAGTTTGAGGGACGCAAGCATTTGAGATAAGGCTTGTGGTGGGCCGCATGGCAGTGTGAGGTATAGATTTCTTTGCAATTGAAGCTGTGCTGGCTGTCCTGGATTCACCTTCCCTTGTGTCTCTCTATACTTTTCTTAACCAGCAATGTTATCTGGCTGTTCTTACCTATCATGAACTGGGCCTCAAAGAAACAGTCTTGCACTAAAGAGTGAAAATAGAAGGCTTCTATTTGAAAACTAATTTGAGTCAAACAATAAAACAAGACAAAAGAAGAAAAGCCTCAAATGGACATCTGTGATGTAATGGTAGCCAACTGCGTGGAAAGACCCCACTGGATGAGACAGTGTGGCTTGGTGGGAAGAGTGGTCTGAGCACCTGGCACCCTGCTTTCTCACCAGCAATGAGTATGACCACTGACTATTTAGTTCCAAGAACCTGTTTCTGTGTGCATGCCAATGAGATGCTGGAGAATATGACCTGCCAATCTTTTAGCACTAAATTCAGCTGCCACACAACTCTTTTGCTATTATAAAGGCTGTTTCAGCCAGTGTGGAGATGACCGAATGGGAGTTGTAGTGATTATGTGTGTGTACTTTCTAGTCTTGCTGGCTGAGTTTTCATGGCTGCTACACCTCTGTCACTTTTATGACTTTTGACACTTTACTTAAACTTCTATTGGTATCAGTTTGTTGGCTTGTAAGTAAAGGAATAACAACAATAATGATGTCACAAGTTGTGAAGGGGATTATCACAGAAAACCATGGTGTTACACACAGGAGCTCAATAGGTATAGTTATTTGATCACCACAGGGCAACAAGAAGTGGTTGGCTATATTGGTGACTGTATATTACTTTGTACTTGCTATTATATTTCTCACAAGCACTGGTTGTTAGGTACGTCTAACTGTATGGTAATGGGCAAGTAAGGACTCTCAAGCCTTTTGGAAATGCATAACAGTATTCATCAAAATTGGAGCCAGAACACTTATATATTCAGAATATTTTTCAACATAAATTTCCATTCTCACTTTCTGCCTCTGCTACAGTTATAAAATTGCACAATAGCAACAATGGCAATAAAGTGCCAGAGGGCAGAGAGGCCATCCCCAGCCTCTCCATGGAGAACAGGTTCCCAGAGGGCAGAGAGGCCACCCCTAGCCTCTCCATGGAGAACAGGTTCCCAAAGGGCAGAGAGGCCATCCCCAGCCTCTCCAAGGAGAACAGGTTCCCAGAGGGCAGAGAGGCCATCCCCAGCCTCTCCAAGGAGAACAGGTTCCCAGAGGGCAGAGAGGCCATCCCCAGCCTCTCCAAGGAGAACAGGTTCCCAGAGGGCAGAGAGGCCATCCCCAGCCTCTCTGTTTTGTGTACGCCTTGCTCTGCCTTGCTCTGCCTTGCTCTGCCCCATGAAGACTGTGATCCCTGAACACATTCCAGCGAAGCATGAGGTGGAAGCAAGACAAGAGAAGCCCCCACACTCTAGAGACCCTGCTGCTCAATTTAATTTGCACCAGGGCGTGTTCAATGCTGCGTGCCCAGGACCCTTCCACATTCCTTCCTTCAGCAGGGACAATGACACCCTCTCACCAACATCTAAGAGTCTGAGCATTGAGCAAGAGCCTCACTAACACTGAGCTCATTTAACAGCTACCAGATGCCCACAGAACTCAACAGAGAAGCATTGGAGATGCTGAAAATAAGGGAAACAGGGAAAGAAATGAATGGTTCTGCCTCCATAGGGCAATTATGACAATTCTTTCTTTCATAACTCATGGACATGACATACACAAGTTGAAGGATATGGTAAAAATAAGCAACCCCTCATCCATTTTTTCTAGGCCTTGGAAGAAACAGAAGCACATATTTCTGGGTCAGGTGGAAAACACCCACCCTGGAGAAATGCTGTCCGGTATGGCTTATATCTCAGGCAGGAATAGTCCCAATTAATTTAGAAATATGGCATATTAAAATTGTTCACAGGAATAACATCAAACAGGACCAGTACCTCTGCACCGCCATTGCTGGGACCGCCCTCTTCCATCCGACTGGCAAAGCTCAGACAAACATGTAATTTCTGCTGTGCTGTGGGCTTCAAAAGGGTTTTGAGCAACAAAAAAAGCCTTCTGCTTTCTCCCCAGCAAATGTAAATAGCGACCAGAATAGCACTAGAAGGAAAGCTGGGTTGGGACGGTCTGGGCCCTGCTCTAATTTTTGCTTTTGACGAGAAGATGTGAGCAAGTTTGTCCTCTGTGTAGGTGGGCACTGCCAAAGACACTCAAGGGCAAGGGCTGGCTAGGGTACATGGCTGTGCGTAGTGTGGTGCGATAACAATAATGAAGCTTGAGTGGATGCCCCAAGTCACCTGGGTCAGGCTCAGCTGGCTAAGGTTGGGGCAGGCAAGAAAAGCCCTGATCATTACAAATGCCTTTCTTATTTTGAATGCAGACATGAGGCACACAATAAATGAGAACCACAGAGTCCTCTCAACACAAACCACACTATAATCTTTGCGCACCAATTATTTTCACTCTTGTTATGTGTGTTTCTTCTTTCTGAGTCCAGCATCTGAGTGTTCAGGTAGCTTTATAGAAATACACACTATGAGAGACTCAAGCAGCCTGCCTTTCCAGCAGCCAGTGAAGGTTGAGGGGTGCCAGGTATGCAGACAACTAGAGGACGCTGATATAACAAGAGCTATTACATAGCTTCTGAAGTTGCTTTCATTTTAGGCAACTCCAAGTTCAAGTCTGCAAAGGACACAAAGTATATTAACTTTAGAAACGAAAACATAGGTAAATCTAAATAGAGCTGTTTTAGGAAAACCTATACTGTCTAAAGAACATTTTTGAAGTTATTCTAGGAACTATACCAAAGTGTGCTGACTGGCTCCAAAAAGATGTACTCAGGTGACAACAAATTAAGATATTTCATAAATATAGCTTTTCTGTTTTTTTTCTTTCTCACGTTCCTCTTCAGAGTATGTTTCTGTTGTATCGACAGGCCAGCCATGACTTAGGATGAGGCAACAATCCTCGTACAACGCCCTCCTCAAAGGCTGTTAAAGTCTGAGGCTCAGCAGTGGCTTATGGTGACAGGATGCCTGAATAAGTTAAGGAAGTGGCGCCCCCCCCGGCCCCCCCGGCCCCCCCATTCATTTTATGCTCTTGACCAAGTTCTCCAGTCCTGCCAGCATCTTCTCCATGCACCGTACACATCTGAGATGTGAAGATAGTGCACTCTGCTTCTAAGGCCTTACAAGTGGAATGAGCACACAGCAGCTTCCTTCCTGTTTATCACACCCACTAGGGAGAAGACAAGGTGGCATATGCTGTGGGCAAGGTGGCTGCTCCCGCTTTAGCCTGGGGATCTAGCATCCTTCTGCAGGAAGCTGCAGTGAGCATGACCAGCTGGTTTGGGGGAAAAGTCTGCCTTAGTGGTGGGTCCATCCTTCTAGGCATGGCTACCAGTGATAAGAACATTAACTCAAACTGTATCTAAACCCTCCAGATTTGCCACAAATATTTGCTCTGATGATATTCAGAGAAACCACATGGAAGGCCTTAATGGTGTTGCACGTGCTATACATCTTGAAAACTTCCAGTGCAATCAGAATGGTGAATTAGTAGATTGGAAGTGTTGCAGATCATGACTTCAGAGCAATGCTGAGATACAACTGTGCCTTTGGGCATCCAGTGTCATGCCAGGGGACATGGGCTGGAACTGCTACCACATCTCCATCCTTCAGGAAGTCTGGAAGCAAAGCAACTGCTTGAGTCTGAGGTAGTCTTTCACATTTGGTTTGGTCTCCATGTGTCTCAAATCCTTGGCCACCCCATATGTGAGCAATATGGTTAAGGGTCATGAAGCTGAAAGGGACTGCTGTTGAGGAGGAGCAAACGGGCTGCTGGATTCCTAACACAGCCCCAAGCGTTATATTCTAGCTGCATTACAAGAGAGAGCCCAGTGTTAGTGGCGTGGAGAACAAAGTTGGGTCTGGTGAGATACCAGCCAGTGGGTACCACTGGGTTAGGTCAGATGCCAGTCACTAGGTACAGGAGCTGACAGAAGGCAGTCAGTTGCAAACATCTCATTTCTTTAATGTTGACAAACTGTTGTCTTTCTTCTGTAAGTCCATCTTCACAGAGCTGAAGCATAACCAAATGACCTCCTTTTCTTTGTGTAAAACAGTTTTTTGGTCACCTTTCTAAAGAAACCTCTGAATATGCCCTTTGACTAAATCCTGCACATGCCCTGTATGTTACCTTTAAAACACCAAGCACTCCCTGCTCACAGCGCGTGGCACAGGGAGACTTTCTCCAAGCACTCCCTGCTCATAGCACACCGACAGGGAGACTTTCTCCAAGTCCAGTTGTTTGTGCTCACCAGGCAGCTCCAAGAATTTTGTCCCTTGAGCTCCAACATAATTCCCTTTATAGACACATAGATAGGTATAAATACATAAGCAGCCACATTTCTTCTTCATATGTATTTTTATGACAGTATACTTCTTGACAGTATTTATATGTATGTACATACATATATGTACAAATACATACATGTATATACATATATATGTATATGTACATACATTTTGATATCTGAAAGGATACGAGGGCCAGGAGATCAAAGTTGTGATTCTTCTGCAGTTGTTAGTCTGTGAGCAGTGGAAATAGAGGAATTTGTTAACAGAAAGACAGGGAACAACATATTTAGAGACCCCGAGAGGAAAGGTGAAGAGAAGTCTAAGGTAGGATGGGGGTGGAGGAGGAGAGATGCTCCAGCAGGATCAGATGGCCCAGGTGTTGTGGAGTCATAACTGCCATCATCTTGCCGTCACCATTTCAACAGCAGTGAAGGCTGCCAGTCATCCCTGCTGCTGGTGACACTCAAACTATGTATGGAGTTGCTCACGTCTGAGAATGTGGTCTCATGGTTGGCAGATGAAATGCAAATCCATTTCTTCATTCAACAAAAATTTACTGAGTGCGTAGTGTTGGCCAAATATCAAACTGGGAAAGGGAAAAAAGCAAAACACAAGAAACAAACGAATGGTGAGAAGGCACTAGCGCCAGGCATGGGCCTGGTCTCCCAAGAGGTTGGCATGAAAACGCAGCCAAAGCAGCCTCAGAGTCAAGTCAACATTGGAAATGAACTTGGAAGAGAGTATTTAACCTTATACGCCTCAAATATTGTATCACAGTAATTGTGTGATGTGACCCACCTACCATCTCTAAAACCACTTCTGTTGAAATGTGCCCAGAGTTTGGTGTAGGAAGTGCACCTCTCTCCTTGCAGCAGTCTAGGGAGGGACCACGTCAAAGGACAAGGACAATGACAGCAAACATGAGAAGGAGCTGAGACTATTGTAGTGGTTTGTATAAGAATGGCCCCAGTAGAAGAGAGGCCCCTTGGTATTGCAAACTTTATATGCCCCAATACAGGGGAACACCAGGGCCAAGAAGTGGGAGTGGGTGGGTAGGGGAGCAGGGCAGGGGGAACTTTCGGGATAGCATTTGAAATGTAAATTAAGAAAATATCTAATAAAAAGAACACCAATAATAATAATAATAATAATAATAATAATAATAATAATAATAATAATAATAGTAATAATAATAATAATAGAATGGCCCCAGTAGTCTCATCTATTTGAATGCCTGGTCCTGTGAGTAGAGCTGTTGGAAAGCATTACAAGGATTAGGTGGTCTGGCCTTACTGGAGTAGGAGTGGCTTTGTCGGAGGAAGCATGTCACTGGGGGCTGGCTCTGAGGTTTTAAAAGTCCATTCTAGGTCTAATTTTCTCTCTTTATACCTAAGCTCCTCAGCCTGTAGATCAGGATGTAGCTCTCAGCTACTTCTCCAGCCCCTACCTGTCCTGCCTGCTATGCCCCTACCTGTCCTGCCTGCTATGCCCCTACCTGTCCTGACTGCTATGCCCCTTGGCATGAGGATACCTCTGAAACTGGAAGCAAGAACTCAATTAAATGGTTTCTTTTATAAGAGTTGCCTTGGTCATGGTGTCTCTTCCCAGCAAGAGAACAATGACTAAGGCAATGATGAAGGAAAAAGCCGGTAAAAAGGCACAACGCTGTAAAGGTGGTACCCGGGAGCTGTGGGACTGTGACACCTGCTAGGGATGCACTGGGTGTGGGACTGCATCTGACTTCTAGAAAATTAGCTATTATATGATATAACCTTTAAATAAAACTTTGCATGTTAAACCTTAAAAAGATAGGAGTCTCTAAACAACAGGGAAGACTACCCAAGCCTAGAGACATCCCCAGCTGCCATGAAATTTATATTTACATGCTCCATTTTTTAATTCCTAGAAAAATGCTAGCCTTTATGACTGGGCTCTCATTGAGGAATATAATTTACTCAGCTAAAAAAAAGTGTATATTTTAGGATTTGTAACCACATCACACTTAAAAGTGTTTGCTATGAATTTAAAACCTGGCCTTGCCCCCTGAAGCAGCCTTTCAGTGGCTGTCCTGTGCCTCAGGCAGGCAGCTGGGTGGGCGGCACACAGTGCACATGTACTCCCTTTAATCTACCGTGATCTCACAGAAATCAGCCCAGTGTGACTCAGGAGAGTGAATTCCTAAAGGCTCTGCAAACAACAAAAATCAGGTTTTGAAATTTATTTGCTTATTTCCAGGAATGCCATACTCTAACCACTGTCCTTACTCTCTCTCTTTCCCTTTGATGAACAGCTTCCCAGAAATGCCATGTTCTAACCACTGCCCTTACCCTCTCTCTCCCTTTGATGAACAGTTTCTCCCCCCGAAACTTTGGATCCTGGCTCTTTCTCTTGGCTGCAAGCTTTAACTTAAAAACAGACATTTGAAAGTATATATTTTAATTCACTATCTCCTACTATACCAGGTATATTAAAGATGCTATATAATAAATACAAAGTACTGATTTTCATTTTTCTTTTACTTGAATTCTTATTTCTAGACTCTCTCTGTTTGGTAGTTTTACTTTTCTTATATACTATTCCATGGAAAGCTAGCAGCCAAAGGATTTGTGCTGCATTGAAGCTGTAGGTAGCTCTAGGTAAAATGCTGACCTCTTGGTCAGGAAGAAATAAAAGCAGGAGAGCTAATTGAGTAGTCCTGTATACTGACAATCATTTAAAGGGACAGGCTTACACTGTAAAAAAAATACAAAGTAAAAACACTCTTCTTTTTAGTCATATTTTTCTGATGTTTCTCTACTGATCTAAAATTTAGTTCTCTACAACAAACCATACATAACCAAGCATAACTGCTGGGTATAAACCCAGGCCTCTATCACCCCTGTGCCTTTTGGCCAGTGCTGAGAGGCCAGGTGATTAGGGACTCTTTCTGGAGAGAGAGGTCTAAGAAGGTACTTCAGACAACCTAGAAGTTAGACAGGAGAGGAGGGAGGCAAAGTGATAAGAAATCACATTTGTCAGCTTGGAATGAAAGAAAGCTTATGGGTTTGAAAAGCATCTAAGTGATCAATCTTGTGGGAGTAGGGGAGCAGGAAGCTGTCAGGAGTGGCACAGGAAACTCTTGAGGATGTGGATGGGCCACAGTTGCAACCTCAAGGCCAAGGGAAAGCCAATGAAGTACTTTTGCATGTGTGTGAAGGGAACCTGAAGCGGTACTGGAACTTTTTTGAAGAAGGTCTTGCAGAGAAGAGAATGAGACGTGACCAAGTGGGGGCTGGATAGCTGCCAGCATGTCACCTCTCATGAGGTGAGAGGAAGGTTGATGCTGAAGGGTTCCATGGGTGGCCATGGCCACGAACAACATTTGGCTAATATTCTATGGCAGAGCAAAGGATTTATAAGAGTCTGATAGAGTTTGGGGCCTGGTGAGGTCTAGATTTCCATAGGACACTGTCAGATCTATGTAGGTATCTAGAATGTTTCCAGAAATGTTCAGAATACAGTGCCAGAAAGAAGGAAGGTCTGTAAGTCTCAGAAGAAAGGCAAGATAGGGTAAGTGGGTTGTAAGGAATTACAAGAAGGGAGTGGATACAATCTACCTGAGCAGTAGATGGAGGAACAAGAGAGACGAAGAGGCCCTGAAGCAAACAGAAAGCAAGCTGGCAGAGAAGCAGAGGGCCCACTGTGTCAGATAATGCAGGAGAGTCCAGCTGGCAAAAAGACATAGCTGTGCAGACTTAGCGACAAGGATATATCACTGACAGTCCTAAGAACAGTTTCCATAGTGCGATGGGGACAGAGATGGGTCATAAGGTAGTAAGGAATCAGTAGGGGTTACGGATACACAGTAGGTAGAAAGGAAATACAAACAAGAAAGATTTATCCAGTACGGGTTACATTTAACTATAGCCCAGCTCTGACCACACAGACTGTTTTCTTGGGAGTTGGGGAAGGGACAACTACATATACATAGGACCTACTAACTGGAGGGCACTGTTAAAATGTCGTCCAAGCACTAACTCAGCCAAGCCTCACAATCCCCACGAGACAAGCTTAGATATTATTCTCACTTTGGAGATGGCAACACTGAGAGATGAAATAAGCAGCCTGAGGCACACAGATTCTCAGTAGGGGACCCAAGACTTGAAGCCAGGCAGTATGACTCCTGAGTCCATGATATCAAGGCCCCAGGTCTCTGTTTAGTGCAACACATACAAGCAAATCCAGAGATTTCCTCTAAACCTTAAGAAGGATGAAGGCGCAGCAACTCTGAGAAGATTGGGTTTCCCAGACATGTCGTCGGACCTGAGCAGGTTGATGAACTGCTTAGAGATGTGCTGTTCAGCCCCCTAGGCCTCGGTCTCTTCCTAGTTCTAGAACACTGCCAGACTGATTTGTTTATTTACACACTCATCCTCTGACATCATAGAAACTGTCATGTGAACTGGACTCTCAGAATAATTGGTTTCCTCTTAGAAAACAAACTTCTCAGGCTTTTTGCAAATCAATCTTGGCATTAAGTCTTTGTGGAATTAAGTCTAAGCACTGGGGAGCCAGCAAGAGATCATTATTGATTAGCATTTCCTTCCTTGGGAATGGCCTTTAAATTCAATGAACTATCCAGAAAGCTGCCTTTCAAAGTATGACCTCTTTCCTAAATCTCGGTCTTCTACAGTTGTTTACGAAGAAGAAAAAGGAGGAGAAAGAGATGAGCGGGAGAAGAAAGGGGAGGATGTTGGGGAAGAAGGATCATAAAGAAACACACAGCCAACTATTGAAGGAGATACTTATTTCTTAGTATACAGAAGAAACGGCCTGGCTGAGCTCCACGTTAAGTCAAGGAGAGGTTCTGCCCAAGTCACAGGAAGCACAGTGGATGGTGAGAAAGATCGCCCATCATTTGCACAACTCTTGTATTTTGGTCAGAGCACCATCTCCCTTTTCATGTATATCTGAATGAGTGAGTGAGCAAAGGCTCCAGAGTCCAGTCAGAGCCGTGACACTGCCGACAGCTACGCTGAAAGGATCAGACTGTTTAGAGGTAAAAGAGACTGTTTAGTGAAAAGAGAGACCAGAGTGGGGTGAGAGGGAGGTCAGAGGTCAGCTCCCTAAGACTCTTCAGTAAGAGAATGAAACAGATGCAGAGAAATTCACTCTACTTAATGCTCTGCTCCCTAAACATAGACAAGAATTATGAAAGAGTTGGGAGGAGTCAGGTCCAAGGGTAGAAGGATGGTGGGTTTGGCTAGAAACCTGCCATCAGGAAGGCAGAGGATACAAATAAAAACTTGACCAAAGTGGGACACAGAATCTGATGACAAGCACGGTATTTGAAGAGATCAGAGTTCTACAAAAAAGCACCAGGCCAAGGAATGACTAGGCAGACTAGCTGGCAGTAGGGTTGAAACGAGGCTAGGTGGAACATATGGAGGAATGCCCACTGTCAAGCCTCACAGAGAATGTAGATGGCTGTCCTGGAACTTGCCTTACAGACCTCAAATTCACAGAGATCTGCCTGCCTCTGCCCCCTCTCCCGGAGTCCTGGTACTAATAAGTGGCAGAAGTGCCATTTATTAACCACACCAAAGAGAGGATGAGGCCCAACTCAATGAGTTTGTAAACAAAACTTTGGTAACACAATTTAAAAACAAATGATAGCCAGGGAGACAGCCAGCAGGTAAAGGTGCTTGTTGCTAAGCCTGAGGACCGGAGTTCGATTCTTTAGACCCACATGGTGGAAGGAGAGAACTGACCACACCAAATTAACCCCTAGCCTCCAATGTGTAAGGTGTACAGAATAAAACAAATATGATACGAATTTTATAATGAAATAAATCAGCTTGGAGGAAAAGAGGTAAGCATTTCATGCAGAGACATTAGTGTCCACTAACGTCTGAAGTCATCAGTGTCTAAGCAATGGTAGATTTCCAGGGAGGAGGATGACTCACTGCAGGAAAGCCAAGGTCCAGCTGAGCTCAGGCAAGTCTTGTATAGGAAGCCAATTTTATCAGGAAGAATCCGCAGAGACCAGTGCTCTGGATGAGGAAATGCCGGCTAACATCACTTTTGAACTTGGAATAAATCTGCCGCTAGGAATGGCAAGAGAATAAAAGATGGAAGAAGCAATTGCAAAGAGAGGAAAATCACGCTGGCTTCTGAGAATGCTGTTGCCTTGTTTGATGAACTAGCCTATTTGTTTTGGCTCCAACTAAACTCAAGAATGTTTCTGCATATTTTACAGTGTAGTTTATAGACATCAAAGGACCAATCTCCCCTTTCATCATTATTTACACATAAAAATAATGCAATTTGTGGTGCATGCACAAGGAACTCCTTAAAAAGCTCTCGAGTCTAATTTATTAATTGCTGGAGATTTAAAGTTAAACAAGGGTGAGATGCAAATCATCTGGTACTCTGAAACATTTTACCACCAAATCTTGTTTTATTAATGAGATGCTGAACAGCCATATGAATATTTATGTAGGTGGTTAGAGGGCTTTAGGAAGAGTCCTGGAGCAAGTGACAGACATAAAAGCAAAAGGGTTCTAAGTCTCTTGAAAAAAAATGGGGGCAGCTTCTTTGTTTATAGACCACTCTTTCTTCTGTGCTTCCAACACTAAAGCGTCGCTCACTGTCCCCGGCCCAGGCCCAGCACTCCAGTTCTGTGCTGCTCCAAAGCTTTAGTTTCTGTCAAGGCGGCATGATGGCAACAGTCCTCCTTTTGGGTGGTAGAACTCTGATTTTCCAATAATATGATTTTTGGAAAAAAATCCATGTAAAATATTACACATGATTTGTGTATTTGATTGATTCTGATTTAGTTCCTTAGAAATTTCATATAAAGCTGCATCATTTCATGTTGTATAATAGATAAAAGAATGAGTTAGAACTGAGCCATTCCTCCTGATTTAGAAAGCACATTTATGCAGAATTATTCACGGTACTAAAACTGTTTATTAACACTCTAGTTTTCCTCACTAATATTTTGTAATATTACAAATTAATACATCTCTATATAT
This sequence comes from Mus minutoides, assembly GCA_902729485.2. Lineage (NCBI taxonomy): Eukaryota > Metazoa > Chordata > Mammalia > Rodentia > Muridae > Mus > Mus minutoides. The sequence goes on from CACVCL010027027.1 coordinate 139,438, forward strand.
TAATTCTATATTTGTTGTTGGGAAAGCACACACACAACCTATATACATACACACTGTGTATTTCCTTTTTTATTTCAAATGTTATCCCCTTTCCCGAATTTCCTCTTATAAGGTATACATGCACCTCAGCCTATCCCTGCTGAAGACAGTGTGTAAGCTCTCCAGCAACAAAGATAACCTCCATCAGGTATCCCAGCAAGTAGTGGGCTCCAGCCTGGCTTTCCCAGGATCTTTTCTCAACATGTCAATCTAACCCCGCCTATCTTCTGCAGAGGTGACCCTGCTGTCCTCAGAGCTGTCCACGCCACCCTGGAGCCACCCTCACGTTTATTCCTCAGGATACTACATCTCTTCTAGCTGTCTTCTTCCTATCTCCCATCCAAATTCCACTTCCTAGCCCTTCAAGTGGGAAGATCCTCACCAGACTGTTAGGAATGAAAGATTTAGGATTAGTTTTATACTTATAGCATATGAGTTATTTCCAGCAGTTAAAAATATTAGCATATCAAGGATGTCAGTTTAGTTTGCTAACCTATTGGCTACAAATTTGTGGAGTAAAGGAGGTGTGATAATACTATCTTCTCTTCAAAATTAATCATTACATTTCATTTACGTGTGTGCACACATGGAAATGCTCCATGGAGAATGTGGATGCACCCTTGAAGTGACTTTGCTAATAAGGCAATTCTCTAACAGGTGAGAAGGCTGTGGCAGAGGAGGATGGCTTCAGGAGGAAGTAAGTGTAGGAAGAGAGCAGATGCTTGTGGGTGGTCTGAGTAAGACAGCACGGGCACCGAGTGACCCCAGGAGGCTGCACAGCTTGACAGCCGAGGGACATTCTGATCATGAGGTTTGATCATTTGGTAAGATGCCATCCTTAAGCTGGGTGTGGTGGTGCACACCTTTAATCCCAGCACTTGGGAGGCAGAGGCAGGTGAATTTCTGAGTTCAAGGCCAGCCTGGTCTACAGAGTGAGTTCCAGGACAGCCAGAACTACACAGAGAAACCCTGTCTCGAAAAACAAAACAAAACAAAACAACAACAACAACAAAAAACCAAACCAAACCAAAACAAAAGATGCCATCATTAGGGATTAAAACATCATTACAAGACAAAGGAAACAAGCCTAGGCCCCTCTCATTCCTCATTTGAGAGCAGTCAGGACATTTTAATGTATAACATGACCGACTGTGTTTCTCTTTGTTCATACTCACTACACACGGGCACTCCTGCTTCAATGTCACACTGGTACACCAGCACCCACTTTGTAAAAATGTCACTGTAAGGCACATTATCCATTGTTTCTCCATTTTTCTACTTTAGAAACACTGAAAAGACGTGGGATATACTTGCAAGTACATCTATAAGATGAATTCTTGTCTGTGGACCTGGGGGACTAAAGGCTCTAGGCTACTCTGAGTTTCCTCCTTGCAAGCATGCACGAGTCCAAGTGACTCCTCAACCTTTACTTTCAGAGTTTTTTTCCAAATTCAAATTTATGCAAATCTGATGGTAGTTGACCCTTGAAAAGTATACTTTTGATTCCCATTTTTCCAAACTCATGAATGACAATGAACACATTTCTCACGTTTTCTGCTGGGATCCATCCTCACATCCTTTGCTCTTTGGGGGCATACGTTCTTAGTATTTTCCTACTGATTTCTGAGCACTTTTTGTAATGTAGGATGCCACAGTAGTTTAAGAATTTATGGGTAGTTTTTTTTTTTCAGTCAGAAATGTCCCTGAGAGTTTTGGCTATCAGCTGAGATGAGGCAGCTTTAAATCAATCACAAATGGAGGAAAGCTCTGAATAGGGTCAAGTCAGGTAAGAGTTTAAGAACTCTGGTGAGACACAAGGGAAACTGCAGTGAAGTTGACAACTATGAACTCCACGTTTCTACCAGGAAACAGAAAGACAGAGTAACCTGTACGGATGGAAAGGGAGAGCCAATAGAGAGGATGAGAGTTCAGTGCTGTAGCTTCTGACTGAAACAGCACTACACCTTCCCCCAAGACGGTGATTTACAGTCTCTGCAAGATACAGGACCCAACCAGGAAACAGGCTGGGCTTCTGAAAATCATGTCCACAGAAGAAGTGATAGCCTATGTCACAGAGGCAGTGAAGAGAAGAGGAAAAGCCCAGAATGTCCCTGTATGCACATGCTGGGAGGAAAAGGAAAAATATATAAAGCATATCTATAGATCAGGGGTTTGCCAGCTATAGCTAGCACACCAAACACAGCAGTAACCCTGTCCTCGTAAATACAGTTAATTGGAAGACAGCCACAGCCAATTATTGATAGACTGTCTATCTCTGCTTCTTACTACATGGAAAGAGCTTAGCAGTTGCGATAGTGTTTGTAGTGTACAAAGCCAGTAACTTTTTACTATGCAACCCTTTACAGAAAGTTTGATAATCCTGATCTAAAAGGAGAATAGTTTGGTATAGTCAAATAGCACGTGAAACTAAAAAGATGGCTATACACAGAAAAATACTTAGAAAAAGTTTACACATTGCTCTTCAAAGTTTCTGTATTATACTGATTACAAAGGAGATTTTAAAAATAGAAAAAATAAAGTGATACCTATATCAGAGAAGAGCAAGAGGTTAGTTGATAGCCCCTAGAAGTTGGTAGAGTGGGTCTGTCCAGATGCACAACTATCCACCTCCTGTGACAATAGGTGTAGCACCATCATTGTGTAGACAGAAATTGGGAGTCAGTTTCATCAAGAAATTAGCAGACCTCAAAGAACTGCTGCAGCGGTGTGCCTGGGCTTAACAGCCGGGTCTTAGAAAATAACTAGACGGTGTATACTATTTGAAGAGGGAGTGTCTGGGTTAGAGCCTGGGTTACCTTCACACAAGCCAGTCTCATCTGGGAAGAGGAATCTGAAGGGAGAAACTGCCTCCATCAGACTGTCTGTAGGAAAATCTGTGAGGGTACTTTCTTGATGAGCAATTGATATGGGAAGGTGTTGCCACCCCTGGGCAGGTGGTCTTGGATGGTCAAAAAGACCTCATGCAAACATCCATGAGCTCTGGGTAATATGCCCTTTCCCCTTAAGTGCTGCCTCTTCTGTGATCCCTCAAAAGAGCAGCCCATGTGGACAGGGTTTCTTTCCTCAGGGGTGTTTGGGAGCACTGTGGTACTGGGTCAGCCCTCCATCCGGATGCTCAGGGTAGAGACCAGACGACCAGACACTGCAGATTCCAGGAGGTTATAGAGTACTGTCCCAGGTGGCAACTAGGACAACATCTTTAGATACACACAAAAATGAACAGTAAATGCATTAATATTTCTAATAAATGCCCGCAGCATCAGGCAGATCTGTTGCTAAGCATGTTAACCACAATCTTTTAAAAAGAATTTATCCCTTTCTAGACTTCCAGTAATCCAGAATAGGACATGTGGATCTATAAAATCTGATTGAGTTTTTTTTTTAATAACTTGGACTCTGAGCTTCTCAAGAATACACATTTACTATGTATGTCTTGGTGGACATGTTAAAAGTATACTGGATAAATAAGCACTGCTTCCCTGTAAACCAATGGCCTAGTAACTAGTGATAGCACAGGATTCTCAGGTTTAATTTATGGCAATGAACTGGTAAATATTTGTGATAATATAACAGATAAGATTAAAGAACTTAGATATTTTTAAAATCCCCAAGCAGGGTAGTAGTGTCATTATGGTATTTTTAACAAGTTGTCTTTACGGGTTCCCTTCCTCATGCACCTTTCCTTAAGAAATCCCTATCCACTTAACAAGTCACATGTGAGAAAACTTAGGACCCAAATCTTGCCTTACCAGGCATAATTTAATAGAGCACTCTCTGCCTTGTATGTCCTTATGTTCTCCTGGGAAGTGCCTACAGGAGGCTGTAGGCTAGAGACAAGTTCCTGAAAGCTAGCACACGCCATCCTCTTAGCTCACGGAAGTTCGTCTGAGGAAACGCTGGGGATTGTTCCGTAGGATACTGTGGAATATTCCTATGGTCCTTCTTCACCACCAGAGCTAACGCCTCTCTTTGAAGCCTGAGTATTGAAAGTTCCTCACTGTGAGGCCAGATGTCCAAGCAGAGATTTCATATCAAGGAGAAATATTGTAAAAAATGTTGCTTGCAGGCATAGAAAGAAGCTTTTAAAGCACCGATGCCTCTCTCCCTCAGCCACTGACTGGAGTTCACGAGAAAAGGTCGCCTGCCAGTAGGACACCAAGAAATCTGCTCTGTGTTACCAGAAGGCTTGAGGGGGAAAAGGAATATTTCATAAGCCTGGGCAGTTCTCACTGTGCTAAGAGCTTATATGAATCAATTTCCAAAGAATAAAATTACAAGCCTCTTTGAGGGGTTTTAGAAGCATCAAGACACAGAAAGAAATCTCCATCTAGCCTCAGATGGCTTTCTTTGGGACCTGTTCATTATTTAATTCCTGCCTACACTGTGTGCATGTTCTAAAGACACAGGGGAAAAAGTAGCATTTTCTTTGTGCCCTCCTGAATTAGAATTAATGGTGCTAAGAGTAGAAAGGAGTTTTCCATCCCACCCAGGAAGACTTGTCTGCTAACTCAGAAGGGGGACATTTGTGGTAGCAGAAGCGTAAGAACCACTTTCCTAGAGAACAGGCTCAGCCTCAGTGTGCAGTGCTGACCTTGCTTCCCAGTTAGGAGATGCAGTACCAGTAAGCGAGCATAGGGGACGTGAGCGGGTCTTATGTGCGCACCCTGCAGCCCTTCAGTTCTAGCCTCTGGCAAATTTGTTCTTCATTCTAAAACTTGAAAAAATTCTTTATTCAGTGGACAAAAATCTTTCAAGTTGTGTGGAAATACTTTTGAACCCTTAAAACATTGCTTTGTGTATTCTAAACCGGAGAATAAATTAGACGTTGGTGAGTCAGCGGCGAGGCTATGAAGGGAGGAATCACAAGGAGAGGAGAGGCAGCTTCCTCAGAATCCATGGCTTGGTCCAATGGACCCTTATATGCTGGAGTGACTGTGTGGCTAACTGCATTACTGCACTGTCCAAATAACAATGGCTTGTGGTTAATCAACAACTAGAAAAATATGGATCATTTAATGTAATAGGTATTTGAAAAAAATTTAACTTTAATAACTCTAAACTATATCATATATAGTTCAAAGGCACTATAATAACATAGTAATTGCCCAAAATAAATAAATTTAAGCTTCACAACCAAAATTATTGAATAATTTCCTATTCATATTCTTCTTAAATAAATTTAAAAATGTAACTTGAAAATAAAAAGAATCTCAAAGAAGTTTTGTTCATGTGGACTATTGATACATTTGAAGTTAAGACTAATAAGTATTAAAACATTTAATTGGTTTTAAAATAGCAGAAATAAACTCAGTGTGAGTGAACCCACAAAGACCATTTTTAAGAGAGAGAAGCAATTGTGTCCACGTGCATGTGCGCAGGGCTGAGTCAACGACAGCTGTCTTGTTTGATTTCCCTTCAATTTAGTTTTACACCTTAGGTTTAGATATTTTAGAAATTTATTTAATGTGTAGGGGTATTTTGTCTTCATTTATGTCTACGTGGCTTATGTATACGGTTCCCAAGAAGGCCAGAAAGAGGCACCAAGTCTCTGGGACAGGATTGAAGACAGTTGTGAGCCATCATGTGGGTACATCCTCTGGAAGAGCAGCCAGGGTTCTTAACTGCTGAGCCATCTCTCCAGCCCTTACACCTTAGTTTTTGAGACAGGCTCTCTCACGGTACCTAGAGCTCACTGTTTCAACTAGACTGGCTGGCCAATGTGCTTTAGCAATCTGACTACTCCCCCTTGGCACCAGGTTTGCAGATACCCCTGCTGTGTCTGGTCTTTTGAGGGAGCACTTAGAGATCTGAACTCCTGTCCTCATGCTTGCATAGCAGGCACTTTGTAAGTCACCTCTCCAAATTCTAAATTGTTTATTTCTGAGGTTAAAAAAAATCAATGAGATATGTGGGTGTTTTATATTTCTTCAAATCTGTTTAACAGAGGGAGCTAGACTCATATCTATTTCTGTATTTAAACTCTTACAAAAACATTGCTCCCAATGAAACACAAAAAGAAATTCAGTCACACAGAAAGATTGTCAGAAAAGGGCAGAGGGGTATCTCAGCAGCTCTTCCAATGATTGGGGCACTTTGCTATTATATAATACCAAACCACAGCAAGTGGTAGTTTTTGAAGCTAGCTGCAACGTGGAATCTATAAGCCTCATGCATGAACTTTGCATGTAGAGTCACTAAAATCTCTTGGTCTCTTTTGTGCATTACATGGGTCTTTTAGTCATGAAGGGATTTGTAACATCAGGGATTGATCATCTGAAATAGATATTATAATGAGTTATGAGTCATGTAAATCTTTCAACTGGAGATGCTCCATCCTCTCTTACTTTCCACTTGCAAAAATCACTGATCTTCTCAGAAAACTTTAAGCATTGCCAAGCTGTCAAACTCACAACAGTGATACCAATTTTTCCAAAATTCTAACCTATTGTTTGAAAGGGCAAATTTTATTATTAGCAACCATATAGTCAGTTGTTATCTTTGGCTTGTCAGAATCACTTCGTTTATTTTCTAGAATGTGCCTGTCAGATATTAGAGTGTGAATAAACACAGGTTGTCAGTTCTTGTGGAACAACAGAGTGCAGCCCCCACTTTGTGCAGAACTGCCTTTCTCTGAGACAACCGACCTGCGTCACTAGGTGGCAGAAGGCTTGAAGTGCTCGCCCCATTATTATGAGGGGTAGTGCTGTGTCAAGATCTGGGGTAATAAAATGGATATTTGGTTGTTTCCTCTTTGTTTCAAAAACACGTATGTGGAGGGAAGAAATTGCTACTAGGATGGTTGACTGAGACCAGCAGTTTCATCTCCCATTGCTGCTGTGCAACAGTGAGATGCACGCACAGTGATGGGTCTGTGTTCTTACGGAACAGTTGGACTCTGAGGAACGAAAGGCTAGGGGGTAAGCTCAGCGCTGCAGCTTCAGATGCCATGTCTGCTCTGCGAGGAGACCAAGTTTAAGATTCAGCCAGTAGGAAATGGGAAGCTACTGACAGCCTTTAAGCTGTAAACACCATGCTCTTCCTTGTGTTCCAGAACTGTCACTGCACTGTGTCAGTGTGAGGGACAGTGCTGTGGGCAGTGACTCCAGGAAGGAGAAACTGGACAAGGCAGGGTCAGAGAGGATGCAGTTGAGTAAGGGTAGGAACTAGTGAGTGTGGAAGGAGCTATGTGTCCAGATACATTTAGGGGCTGTCCTAATGACTGATTTATGAGAGATAAGGGCAGAGAAGAATCCCATCAAATTTTCAGGACTCTAACCGGAGTAATTAGGTGGACAACAGTGATTTGATTCAAATATCTGGCACAAGAAGGGTCGCTTGGAAGAGTAGCAAGAGAAGAAAAATTCTCATGTCTCTACTGAGAAAAAGAAAAAATCTCATATGTCTACTTGAGCTGCCTGTGGACCATCAGAGTGGAGATGTTGATGGTGACTAGAAATGCTGACTGAAACAGAAAGTGACAGCACATTACTTCAATCCCAATGTGTAGAAGGCAGAGGCAGGGGCTACTCAAGGCAACCCTGGTCAAATAAATTATCAGAAAAATAAACACAAAAACAAAGGTTGTAGGCTCAGGGCAGAAAAACTTAAAATTGAAAATTCCTTTCTGTGGAAGTTCACATGAAGGGCTCAGATTATCAGGAACAGCACAGATAAGAGGCCTGATATGGCACACATAAAACTATTACCAAGGAAGAGGAGAGAGAGGCTAGAAACAGAAATGAGGGGTTTGTAAGTTAGATGACCTGGGAAGGTATTGCTATGGAAATTCAGAAGCACGTAGAGAGCAGCTTCTGTGCATTAAATCCTCCGTGGATAGGTGTTCTGAGAATGGGATATAACTTCCCTGTCCCAGTGGATAGGTGTTCTGAGAATGGGATATCACTTCCCGGTCCCAGTGGATAGGTGTTCTGAGAATTGGATATAACTTCCCTGTCCCAGTACTGCAGACTCAAATGAGTGGAAGCTGCAGAGATACTTACACTCATTTTCTTGTATTTCCAGGATCTACCTACTAGCTCAGGCATCTATAAATCCCAGCTACGTCCTAGGCAGCTACAAATCCAGAAAGATCGTACAGATGTAGAGTCAGCTCTATCCAGCTGAAAGCCCAAGTCACACCCCAACAGTGCACAAACCCTCCACCAGAGTCCCATGGCCATGCTGCATGAAAACAAACGTTGATTATTAAAAAGCTCTGAATTTGGGAGACTGTAATGGGGTGTCATTGCTGACCAATATAGGTTACCTGTTAAATGTTATAACAAAATCAATCAGTATTTTACATTTGGATGACTAGTAGTTTCCTTCTAGTACCAGATAGAGTCAGTAAACAGGAGCGAGAACTACATGTAGGTTCAGCTCAATGGCTCAATGGCAGCGAATGAAGGAAGACGCGCAAGGCCCTGAGTCCAACGCCAACACAAAACAAACCACACAACCTAAGTAGAAACTATAGAAGATCTACTAATAGAAATATAGGGCAGTAATGTTGGTGAAATACAAAACACTATCAAAAGCCTGTGCCCAAGTAAAGGATGGTTCTGAAACACTATGGAAGGATTCACAGTGGTCTGATGTCAAGGCCTGCCACTGTCTCCAGACTATCTTTTGGTTATGATTCTAGGCGTTCTCACTAACATTCTCAAATCTGGAGAGACAAAGACTGTGGAGTCTCATCGTTTGCCTCTTGGGGGTGGGAGAAGGAAAGATGGACAAGGTAGTGGACCAGGTGAGGACAGTACCAGCTCTATCAGGGGGAGACAACCTTTTCTTTACTCCATGGGTGACAAGAGGGTGGGTAAGTCTGAGCTCAAGGGGACAGCCTGTTGCAGCTGGGTAACATGAGCCCTGAGAGATTATTTAATTAACTCTCCAAGGGCGAGCAGCCAGCTCCACAGGACTGCATGATTACCCCATCCCCATCCTTCCCTTCCTTTCCCTACAGAACAGGAGGAAAAGAGCAGAGGCTGATTGTCTTCACACAGAGGAGGAGATCACGATGCTTCAAAAGTATCTGCCATCAAGTCTGAACACCTTAATAGCTCTATACACCCTGGTTTACCCAAACTTCCACGAGAAAGACGTCTTTAGGAATCCCTCATTAATGATAGTCATTTATGTGGAGGAACATTAGGTCCTCCCAGCTTTCCGTATAGCAATATTAAAGTTACAGAAAACTGGGTATGGTGGTACATGCCTCTAATCTCAGCCCTTGGGAGGAAGCCATCTTCAGGTCTCTGAGTTTAAGTCCAGCTTGGTCTACAGAGTGAGTTCTAGGACATCCAGAGCTATACAGAGAAACCCTGTCTAAAAAACTAGAACCTCAAACCAAGCCAAACAAAACCAAACCAAAACCAACCAACCAAACCCCAAAATATTACATGAGTGATAGTTACACACTGAAAGAAAAGGTGAACAAAAATATAGTGTCTATATAACAGGTCTCAAATACAAGGCTTGACCAGTAGACATTCTTAGTTACAAAAGGCTCTGAGTAGAGATGGCCACTGAGAACCACCTGGCCAACTGAGGTCCAGAACTGGAAATGCTGAGGAAAAGACACAGTGTACACCTGCATCCACACAACATGAGAATTAAACTAAAGTGTGTGGCTAAGCATGACCAAGCATCACAGGCCTGACCAGTGTGGAAAGAGCCACACTACCTGAGGTAGCTGACAGGAAGGGATGGGCATAAGAGGATAGAGAGGATAGAGGATAGCTGCACATGCGCTCACTTCTCAGGTCCAGATCGTCTCCTCTGTGCCACAGGTCAACACTCTCCTTTGCTTTTCCCTTCTTTTTAATCAGTGGGATTAAAGGTAAATGTTTACACAAACAAACAAACAAACAAACAGTATTTGAAATAGGATTCACTATGAAGCTACTTGCATCCCCCCATCCCGTTTATACAGACCAGCATATCTGAACTGATGTCCACATGTGTTCTGGGCTGGTTACATTCCCGACCCCGTTTATGTGGAACAGCTTATCTGAACTGATGTCCACGTGGGTTCTGGGCTGGTTACTTTTAGTTAGTAACATTTGGGGTGACTTGAAAAACTTTTAACTTTTAAAAGAAATTCTGAAGGATTTGTCATGAGCATATATTACATTATATTTTTACAAAACTACAAAAAATTTGCTTTTCAAAAAAGGGAAATATGTAACTTTATTGTGAAGTTAAGAATTAAGACTGATGGAGACACATTAGCAGCTATCAAACAGTTTATTATACAGCTGATCCAGGAGGTGGGTTTATTATAAAGCTGAAGGAGGAGGCAGGTTAGCTAAGCTTGGTAGGGGTCTCTGCAGGGGAATGGTGTCAATGGTCCTGACATCATCTGGGAGTAGAAGGCTGTGGTAGATACCTTCTGCACACACTGCACACACTTGTATTGGTAGCAGGCAAGGCCTTCCATTGCCATGGCTGAGTCTGTGACATGGTGGCATTCATGTCAACAGTGCATACTCATTTAAGATTCCATTTGCTCCCATAGATGACTATGACTGTTTTGCCTTGACCATATCTCTGCCATTCTCATTGGAAAATAGAGTCTACTTCTTTTCACTTGATTCAGTACCGGCCTGGCAACCTGTCTTGGTCAGCAGAATGTGGTGGGAGTGATTTTTGCATCTTCTTAGTGCAGCTTCATGTCCAGTGCAGGCTCTGGCTCACCTCTCTGGGGCTCCCTCTGCCACACCAGCTGCTAAGAGAAAGTCTGACCACTCTGTTAGGAGGCACTAGTACTTGGGGAGGAGGCTACATCTCAGCTTCAGTTAAGTTTCTTCTAAATGAAACCCATTGACGCACTGGATGAAAAAGAGCCACTTATCTCCCCTGTCCAATTCTCCATCCCAAGGACTTCAAGCATATAATGAAGTTATTGCTTTAAGCCATCAAGTTGCTGTGTATTTGGGTATGCAACAGAGATATTTATCATCCTCATTCATCCATTATTGGAGGGCATGTACCATAAGCAGAAGTAAGGGCATCCACTGTGAGCATAAGACTTCCATGGTGTGGGTTCTGGGGGTGGAGCTCAAGTCACCAGGCATGATGTGAGTGCCTTTACCTATGGATTCACTTCTCAGCTCCAGGGATAATCTTTTCTGCAAGCATCTTTTTAGATGTAGAATAGATAAATGGGATAAAGCAATAAATGGTAAAGATTTTATTTCTTTTATCGTAATAGTGATGTTATAATGCAAATACATCAGGAGGATTCACAGGCTGGAGAGATGGCTCAGTGGTAAAGAGTACATGCTGCTCTTCCAGAGGACCCAGATTTGATTCCTGGCACCCACACATATACTCTCCTGAAACTCCAGTCTAGGGGATTCAGTGCTTTCTGCTGGTCTATGTGGATACCAGACAGGAATGTGATATATGATACACATGCAGGCAAATCACCCATACACATAAAATAAAATAAAATAAAAAATAAATTCACTACAAATTCACTCTTCAGAGTTATTTAGTAAGTCGGTTGATATGTATTCACACTCTTCTCTTGACAGATATGTTATTTTTATGTATAAATTTTGTAACCTGGGTTTTTATGGTAAAGCACCCTGTGAACATCTTCAATATGCTTACACTGCCTCCTCTGACAGGATTTAAGTTTACTTTCTACAGTGAGAGATATGGGAAGGAAACAGAATGCTTGGCATCACAGGTGTGTGGTATAGGACAGCTCCATACCATGGCTAAGCATTTCATGACTAAAGCCAAGTATGTCTCTTCAATCAACCATACTGGGGTGAATTCTAGAATTGGGTCAAAGGCTAAGCAGGCCTCCTAAGTCATTTAATAGTGATGAGCACTGTCAAATTATTATCCAAAGTGTTTTACCATGCTTCAGTGCATGCATGGGTATCCTCAGTGGACTTGAGACTGCATTCTCCCTCACATGTTCTCTACAGTATGATGACTTTAGTACCCACAGAAAACCAGTTAGCTCAGGGGGCAGGCACCAGACCTTACTAATCATCTCTAGTCTTGGTTCTCAGTTTTCCAAAGCTCAGCTCATCAAGCTGAGTGGGGAAGCAGGTTTCACACACAGTTAGCGTCCTTGTTGCTTATGTACCATTGCTGACTGTTTCTTCAGACAGATGTATCTGCTTCCAGAAAACTGAGCCTCATGGTGACCTCTCTGTAATTATCGACAGATGCCCCTGTATCTGCATCTGGATGTACAGACCACTAAGTGTAATTAGAATGTAAGATGCTTAGATTTATTCTATCATGCAGGCAGACAGAAGAGTGGAGTAAGGATCTCCACCTGGGCATCTGCTTATTTCAGAGATCCCGTGTAAGGACATGGAGAGAAGGCACAACAGTGGACAAACAGCTCAGTCTCTCAAGGAAAAGACTGGCTTGAATCTTGAACACCAGTTGTTGGCCAGTTTGGTGTTGTACAGGTTATCCAATCTCATCTTTGTCTCCCCAAAGCCATGACCAGGAGATCCATTTCTTAGAAAGATTACCTTAACAGTTGGGGAAATGGAGTGTGAGTGAGTGGGGAGGCAGAGAAGGAAGCTGAGAAGCCACAAGGCCCCAGAGCTGCTGGAGGACTGGAGGACCAGGGGGCCTGGATAGGAGAAGAGCTGGAGAAGCCCACAGGAGCTGCTATAAGTGTTGAGGTGACCAAGACTCCTCCGTACATCCAGCAAGCACAGACTAAGGAAGCTGTAAGGAATGGTGCCTACTTTTGCTCCAAAACCCCACTTAGGAGCAGGAGCTTTGAGGGACAGCACAGAGGAGAAGCCTCCAGAAGCTGGGTGAGGAAGAGCACTGCAGTGCCCCAGCCTCCTCCCTCAGAGACATGGGCAGGCTGCCTGAGAGCTGGAAGCTCAGAGAGGTTGAGAGAACTCTCCTGGAAATGTCTAGGACCAAGAGTTAAGTGCTGGGCATGGAACTGGGGTGAGGTCGGTGGAAAAGTAAAGTCTTGCCAATAGTCTGCAGGCCTGTCCTTGGAGGTAACTTCCCTTCTTTACTTTTCAAGAATCAAGTAGTATATGTATAGGTGAAGAAGAGGTAATTTGAGTTATATGTACAGATGTCAAGACAGTTTGAAGTTTCATGTGATTGGTTTCCAAAAGTTAAAGACAATAAAAAGTACAAAACAGGCAAAAAAATTTGTAAGGGCTAAGTGATGTAATGGAACAAAAATAAAGGAAAATGTTTGTTAGAGAAGCCAGAACGTGGTGAGGCTTGGATGAATAGCACCTATTATTCTGTGAGAGAGAGAGAGAGAGAGAGAGAGAGAGAGAGAGAGAGAGAGAGAGAGAGGGAGGGAGAGAGAGAGAGAGAGCACACCGGAGGAAAAAGTCAAATAAACGACTGCTAATAAATCAACTTTTATCTTAACAATGTTAATAGAGGTAGGTAAACAATCTGTTCTCTTTACATACTAAGTAACAGGTCCCAGACAGAATTGTATTTCCACTATTATGCATTTCCATTTTTCTTTAATTAATAAACTTTTATTCTCCAGACAAGATTTTGCTATAAAGCTCAGGTTGGCCTTGAACTCATGATTCCCTTGGCCTTAGCAAAGTGCTGAGATTACAGGAACATGCCATGGCTTTTCAACTGACCTGTAACTGTAATTTGTTATTATCAGGAAAAATAAGCTACATATGTTTGTGCACATGTTATATACATATCAACTGCCATTTTAAAATTCAGTCGTGATTTGGGATGGGTCTGAAGTTATGATTAAAAGGCTTTTCCCTTTTATCATGCAAATGGATCACAACTATAAGAATAAATATTTAAAAGTGGGTAATTGTGCTATTTACAATTCTTTCAAGGTATCTTTAATCCTCTAAAAACAATGCTAGGATTGTTGCTGGGGTAACCTAACTCATGTCTTCTCCTGCTTATAAATGGGATCCACTTGTTTATTTGAAAATTGGAAATTACCAACCACTTGGTTATTTGGATATAAGTGGAAGAGAAATCTACTTAAAAGGAAACGTTCATGTAACTGAAACAGTTCAAACTGTTTTCAGGTCATGCAGCAGAGACATTCACACCAGGCCAACGCACTGACTGTGGTGAAAGGGGCTTGGAGGACAGATGCTCTCAGCGGCAAGGACTCCAAGGGAAGGGAAGATGGACACTCTTGGCGGCCACAACATGAAAGGAAATGGGCTTTGTCTTATAACCCATGGAGGCAAAAAGCTTACAAGTAGAAATAAATAGGCAACACGTCATTAATCAGATTCTAACTCCTCACCTATAAAGTGAGGAGGTTGGCTGTACTGGTCTCAAAAGATTTTTCCATCTCTTAAAGCCTTTTATTCAATACCATCTAGGCTTAAATTTTACACACACACACACACACACACACACACACACACACACACAGAGCAAAATTTTCCTTGCTGTCTATGATTACATGATTTAAGTATTGTTATAGCAAAGGCAGTGAAAAATAACCTTTTGCTGGGCATCCCTTAAAACAATTTTGTTTTCCTTTCAGCCTTATTTATAAAGGTTTCCAGATGCTGCTCCTTACAGATGAAGCGCAGCGTCATGTAGACACTTACAATAGTATCCACCGCTATGAAGCCAAGGACAATGCTACTTTGAGCTCTAACTGTCTCTAACCCAGAGGATCAGGTCCAGGGAGCTCTCTGTTGCTACTAAGGTGTGAATGGTTCTCTGAAGCCATTTAGAAACAACCAAAGTTCTCAGCAGCAACAATCAACCCTGTGCAATGTCAAAGCACATCAGATGGCTGGCATTCCATGCCGGGAACAGATGCTATTGCTCATTCAGTGACTGCACAATGAAAGGATGTGGGCAAAGAGCAGATATAAATGGAAAGCTGACTTCTGTATGTGCTAGGCAGCAGTACTGAGCTCAAACACTCATTCTAATTTCAAGAGACAATTCCAAAGTAGTTCTCAAGAGAACGGCGAGGTATTTTTCAGATATTTGTTCAATATGAATGGCTAAGGCTTGCCAAAAATGACTTTTTATGCTGGCATGCGATCTCTTGGAGGGAAGTCAGCCTGAGTCACTGGATACATCAAAGGTAGAGAGTCCAGTGAATGAATTACTGCAGGCTGTGTGAGCCGGCCAGATACCTGCGTTCATCTGCCCACTGCTGAGATGCCAGCCTCCCTTTAATTACATGAAAGCAGCTGGTCCCACTGGCAGCTAGAATCTTTAGATTACCTTGATTGCTTGGTCATTATCTCTAATCAGCTGCTGCTTCTCATCTTCAAACTTTTGTATAACATCCTGGAGCCGCCTTTCTGCAGCAAGCTGCTGCCGACTGCTCTCCTCTTTCAGAGAGGAAATGGTTGTCTGAAGTTCTGCTATGATCTAAAATGAAAACAGCATGCTGTAACTTCAAATTCTCCAGCGAGAGGCATCTATTTTATATGTATTTATGCTTAACAAAAGAATGAATTTGGCAAAACTCTATTCCACAAACTGAACATTTTCAATTAACATATCACTCAGGACAATGCATAAAATTCCACACAATAAAAGGCTCCAATAAAACTGTGAATGGTGAACAACTGCTGAACCAAATATTTTTGGAAGACATTTCCACTCTAACATTCCACAATATTTACTCATCAGAAGAAAGAACATCTGTGATCTCAAAAAAATGAAAAGCGTCAGATTGTATTTTACTGAGAAATAAACTTTTTAAGAGTGAGAAAGGCTGGTCTGACTTTTGTAAGACTTTGTACTACCACCACCTATCACTTCCCCAACCCCCATCACCACCCACCCACCACTAACCCACTACCACCTCCTATACCCCCCCACCTACCCCCTTCACCCACCCACCACCATCTAATCACCACTCACCCACCACCACCACCCACCAAACTCCCAGCAAGCTAAGTAAGTTCATTCTTCATGGTCACTTAATTCTATACAGTAACCCTTGGGCATTAACTAATGTTTATGTATTGTGTTGAGATGTAAAGTTTTTATATTGTTTGCTACTGTGAGATACGGAGTGAGGTTAGGTATTTCACCTTGTTGAAGATGATTCCCAGCTATGGGCTAGGTAAGAATTGAAGCCCACGGGCAGCTTCATCCTCTAATGAGCCAGTTTCATTTTTGTTTTTAACAAGATTTTGGTATCAAAGAGAAGTTCATACTTCCAAATAAGTTGTCTCCTTCTTAACTATGCATACTCATGAAAGTTTACTCTGGGTGGGTGGTGATAAGATGGGTGATGGGGGTAGGTGGTGGTGTGGGGTAGGAGGTGATAGTGGGTAGTGATGGTATACTTTTAAAGTACAAAATATATTTTCTCGAATGCTATGCCTGAGCAAATCAGTAGTGAGAGTAGAGGATGAGGATCAGCAGCTGGAGGACACTTTCAGCTACATGTTGACTTTGAAGCTAACTTGGGCTACATGAAATGTTGCCTCAAAAAATTGAGGTAGCCAAGGTTGAAGATAAAAATATTGTGGGGATATTTCAAATGATTTTAAGGGCTCAAAACCAGGATATCCCTCATTTTTAAAAGATTATGGACAATGCATACAAAAAGAAATGAGTGTAGGTTTTGGAAGGAACTGTATATAAGCAATACTCCAAGGAAGGCACACTTGCTTCTACAATCTTTCGGGGAGGAAATAAAGACGTCTGTGGGAACAATGGGATTATATTTGGAAAGCTCTTTCTAAACCTCATGAAGGGACATGAGGCAGTGTCAGGACACTGGAGTAGAATGAACTCTACAGCCAGACAGTGGGTAGAATGGCTGTCACCTAAAGAGATTTAATATTTCAGACTAGGAAGTGATCAGATCACTAGGTTTACAAGCATAGTGCAGCCAAGGAACACAACAGTCAAGTAAAATACACTTCTTCACCTTAGCTCAGTGCATCCATCACTAGCACTCACGAAATATTTAAGTAGTGATTATAATGGTAAATCAAGTAGTGAACTACCATGCTAAAGAAGAAATGCTCATTGCCTGGAAAACTGAACCGACATAGTCTAGCCAGTCCATAAATAATAGTAAAAAAATTCTGAAAGAAAAATAATATATTACAAATAATCATAATTGGGAAAATGTCCAGTTTGTATAGAATCATAAGGAACATAAAATGTCACTAAGTGTCCAACCTATATCTACTTCAGAGTAAGGACTGAATTTGGACATTTCCATGTAGATATGAGAAATTAGCCCTCTGGTTAACAACAGGGGCTGTTTTGGGAGGGGTGTTATAAGCAGCCTGACCCATGAAAGCAATAATAGCTGCTAATAATTGTTAAACAATGAAACTTTACATAGATATTAGGATCTTATTTAACGTCTTTACAGAACGTAAAATAGAGGTTAAATTTCGATTTTTAAATCATTCTATGGTTTCTCCAGATTTTGGTACAGTTTGAAACTCTTCCTCTAAGTTCAATAGCCAACATAAACCACACCTAAAAATGACAGGAGGGTATTGTGGCTCCTAACAAAACACAGGAAGGCAGAGACCCCAGCAGAGTTGGGGCATTAATCTGCACCATGAAGGGGAAGCAAGGCAGGGTAGTGATGAGGGATGATTGGCAGTGGGTGGGCTCAGGTGGCAGGTGGTCCTCTTCAGCTACGAATACTTTTGTAGAACTGTAATACCTTGTTTTGGAATCTGAAGAGTAGGGAACTGAACTGTGAAGACTGAGAAGGCAAGATTAGAAGGTTACTGTCTAATCTTCAGTAAAGAAACAACAACAGCAAAAAACCAAATCTGTGACTGGGAGAAGTACCATGGCCAGAGATGATGCCTCCCTTGTGCTATGATGAATGCTGTGTGGTTCACAAGGGGCACAGGCTCTGAGTGTGCTGAGGTGAAGCGCACATGTGCTACTAGGACCAAAGCTTGATAAATCTCAAAGATCAAGTAACTTCCTTTACAGGAGGAAAAGATTTCAAATATTTTCTAAATTTAAACTGCTGTTCTCTTGAGCACCCCTGGACCCATCTCTAACATAGTCACATTAGCACTGCTCTTAAGAGGGAGATTTTAAAATCCCAATAAACACACTGAAGCAACATTGCTTCTGGCGCTCTCATGAGCTCGATGAGATATGCATTAGGGATTCCAACAAACTAGCATCTGAAAGTACAAACAGCCCACGTTTCTGGGTTTTTGGAAATGTTTATTTAAAAATAATCTGTTTCTCAGTAGTGACTGGCACTGTAGGCTAGTGCTTTCAAATGCCAGTTCATGGCTATAAATACTCACTGTATGAGAGATGGGTACAGACGAGTGCTGTTATCAGAGTAAGGCTATCTTTCATTTGACATTCCTTTAGTATGTGTGTTTCTGGCATCAATTGATCTTTAGTTTATGAAATGATTACAGTGCGTGATAGTTACTGGTTTTTTCCCACGGCCTTTCCCTTAATGTCTTGAAGAAAAATAGCATGCTTGCACATTTCCAAATTTTGTAGAGAAATTTCATCAGTCTTTAATCACCTCAAAGCATGGTGTCTGATGAAAAATTTCAACTTTCCTCTAGATTTCTTCCTTGGTTTTCTTCTTCCTTTTCCTATTGAAATATTCATACACCTAAGGTTGCTAACAGTTATTAAATGCTTTAGTACATACAAGACACTATGTGATTTGGCTATTAATTTTACTTACTAGTTAAAAAAAGTGTCTTAAGAAGTAGGTAATAATCTTTCCTTGACTAATGAGGAAACTGAATTCCAATGGTGGTAGGTAAACTCCCTCAAGGACACACAGGTGGCACCACTGTCTGCTATGCCAATCCAGCCTGTGGACTCCATGCCTGGGCTTTCCTACATGCTAACATTTAATTTGCTCTAATGTCACCTAATCATTCTTCTGCACACTTTCTGTAGCTCAGCCTAAGGTTCCTGTTTACACTCTTGTGCATTAAGCATTTTTATTAGCCTGCTTCCATCTTACTGTCTATATTTTCCATTTCAAATAAAGCAAAAGAAGCATGGTACCACATTGCAATTTTTCATGTTTCTGTTTAAACTTTAACTTGGGAGTGTTCAGATTTCTTTCAGCTGGTTATAAGCATCATTTCAGCAGACTGACAAGGCCATTTCTTCCTAAGGGCTGGAATAATGGCAACCATGCCATAATCATCTTTCACATAAACACATATGACTATTCAATTAAAGACTTCTGGCTTTCTTAACAGTTTGTGAATTATATAACATGCTCATTTTAGAAACAATTACAGAATTAACATTTCCTGATAACCATATTCAAAGTTTTGCTGTATTGGGAAGGTGAAGCACTGGGGCAGGCTGGTATGTCAAAGGTCAAGCTTGCCACTTTGAAGTCAGATCCAGGCTGAGTCCTGGCTTAGTCACTTGCTAACTCCTATGAGCTCATCTCTCTGATCTCTGTTTTCTACCCTCTACTGCTGAGCCACATCCTCAGCCAGCCCTTAACTCTTGGTTTTCTCAACTGGAAAAATGGAGCCAATAAGGAAGACTGAATAAAGTCACTAGGGTTTGCCCTGGAATGTTGGGTACTGCCATCTGTTCTGCTGCTCCTTTTATGAGGCATTCATAAAATGTTACATGAATTTCACTTTATACACCATTGTATACAGGCAACGACACTAAAGCCAAACAAAATCATTAGGCAGGAAAACTGTAAAGCCAAATGGCTTAGTTACTCATTTACCAAGTGAAGGTAACCATTGGTTACCTGTAGGAGAACTCATGGTACTCCAGAGGTTTGATACTCCCTAACGGAAGCTGTTGGAAAATGGACCAACTCATGCAGCAAAAGTACTCCAAGCGTCGCCCCTCGAGCAGAGGTGGCGTTTTAACTGTTAGTCTTCCTTGTAGGAAAACGGCCAGAGTTAACCAGCCAGAGTTAACCAGCCAGAGTTAACCAGCCAGAGTTAACCAGCCAGAGTTAACCAGCCAGAGTTAACCAGCCAGCGATGGGTGCGGGGTTTCTTTCCCTTCCTCCAGAAGAAGCCAGCAGTTGAGCTTATGATTTAACCTAGAATTGTATGTCATTTTGAATTAGTTAACAAGCTAGATCATGGGTGCAACAAGTTAGAATATTGAAAAAAAAAAAAGGGAAAGAACAGATGTTATCAACCTGCTTACATCACAAATGTAGGTGTGTATCTCCTGCCCTTGTGAAATGTGTTTCGGCCTGGGCTTGCTCTAGTGTGCTAGGTAGTTTTACAACATCTTTGTGAGTGTGTGTGTGTGTGTGTGTGTGTGTGTGTGTGTGTATTATGTTGGTTCAAATGGTTCAATATGTACAATTGTCCCTAATTTAATAAGACTGAAGTATTAAAAACATATTTTATTTATCTACCCATAAAATAGCATAGTAATCCATAAAAAAGTGACAAGAATTCGGTTTACCTCTGAAGTACAAAGGCTTTGTTGTGTTTGTGGTTTCACGTCTGCCTTTGCTTTTGGAGGGATTGTTTTCTTTTGTGTCTTTGGCTCATGCTTACCTGAGAAGATTTGGCAAGCTTCTGAGTGTATTCCTTCTCGATCTGCTTCAGCCTGCTGTTGGCCTGAAAAACACACGGACACGAACACACACACAGTGACCTGTGAGCTTGGTATCTCTTCCACATGCCTATCACTAGGCAGCTGGGATGCCTGCCAGCTGCACCGCCCTTCTGGGCAGCCAGAAAACCACAGGGCTTGTCTTTGATCTGACGCCAACTATTCATCACTGAAGAAGCAAGCAAGAAAAAAAAGATCTCTCCTGCCAATTATTAGACAAACATAAGACTTCTGTGGATAGAAAGAAAAAGGGAGAAGGAGAGACAGAAATAGACACAGCAAGTGTGGCGGCTCAAAGGTAAAGGAAGGGAGAATGAAGAGCAGGAAGGGAGAGGGAGACAAATGGGACAGGGAACTGGCAGAGGAGGAAGGGAAGGAAGGGGGTAAATTGAATGCTCTTCATCTTAGCTGAAAAAGAAAATAAGTGCGCTCAGACAAAGGCAAGTGTGAAAAGTTCAAACCACTAAGCAGAGTTGAGCCCCTACTTGGCTGAACACACAAGAGCAATCTTTTGAAGTGACAAATCTATCTAAATCAAACAGTTTTCTGTCCTGGAACTAGGGTAGCCTTCCCAGAATAAGTCCACATTGCTTAGAATATGATTGCCCTTCTGCCACTCAAGTCTTGGTCTTTTAGATGTGACCCTCTTCCTGCTCTCTGGGAATGCTTGAGATCTTCAAGCTTTCCTTGGTGCTCAGAAGGCGATAGTGGCTCACCCTGTCCAGGCCCTTCCCTGTCAAGCACACGGACCTTCATTCTGGGAAATGGTATTAGCATGTCTGCTCATCTATCGAGCTTCTCTGTTTTGTCATCTCTCTGCGCTGTTTCTATTTCCATATCTTCGTCTTGATTTCTCTTAGAGTTTCCTCACCTTTTACTTTAAGACATTCTATGGGATTAGAAACAACTGTCAACATAACTGGAATTTCTATGGGTTCTTTCTTTTCTTTGAAGTTCATCATTATGAACTCCAACTTTATAAGTGAGGAAACTGAGGCACAAAGTGTTTTGGCAATCACCATATAGTACAGGCCTATCACCATATAGTACAGAAAATGATGGAGCTGAGACTTAACATCTGCTCCCAAACACACACACACACACACACACACACACACTCACCAAACTCAGTAGCTATTTTAACATTCAGCCCAAAGTCTAAGTCACAGTCCATGCCTTTTCCTTTTCCTTTCCTTTTTCCTTCCCTCTTTTTTCTTTCCTTTTCCCTTTCCCTTCCCTTCCTTTCCTTTCCCTTCCTTTCCTTTTCTCTCTTCTCTTTTCTCCTTCTCCTTCTCCCTCTCCTTCTCTCTCTCCCTCTCTCCCTCTCTCCCTCTCCCTCCCCTCCCCTCTCCTCTCTTCTCCTTCCTTCCTTCTTTCCTTCCTTCCTTCCTTCCTTCCTTCCTTCCTTCCTTCCTTCCTTCCTTCTTTTTTTAGTGATGTGGCTCAAACTCAGGGGTTCTAAATGGGACATCTATGTCACGTGCCTTCTCCCAAGGTTCAGGGATCATTCAGGAGGAAGGTGCAGAAAGACTGTAAAAGCCAGAAGAAGTGGATGACTGTATTAAGACTGTTTTCTGAACACAATTGGCATTCAAACATCAACTCACAGTGTCTTGCCAGCAAGACCAAGATCAGCACAAGATCATTTGAGACAAAATCCTAGCAGGCAGTGGGGGAGGTATCGGGAAGCCCCATCCTTAGCTGAGGAACTGTTAGCAATTGATGGTGAAGAGGGGAAGAATCAGTTTTCTTTGGGGAATAATACTCTTGAATGTGTATACATGCTCCAGTAATGACCTTAAGCCCCTGCATATATTGGCAGTACTAAGAGAATATAAGAAATTGGGAGGGAACAGTAGTAGGCGACATAGGATGCATTACAGGCTTGGAAATGAGGGGTAGATTTGATCACGACACATTGTATACATGTATAAAATTCTCAAACAATGAAATAGTTTTACATTAAAAACAAACAACAAGCAAACCCACAAAACAGCTCCAGGGCCTCATGCACACTGCTCCACCGAGCTGTATCACCAAGCTTTCATTGTTTTTAAGATTTATTTATTATTATACATAAGTTCACTGTAGCTGACTTCGGATACACCAGAAGAGGGTGTCAGATCTCATTATGGGTGGTTGTGAGCCACCATGTGGTTGCTGGGATTTGAACTCAGGACCTTTGGAAGAGCAGTCAGTGCCTTTACCTGCTGAGCCATCTCATCAGCCCCAATCTTTCATTTTGAAACTCTGACAGAACTTCCTCAAGAAATAGAGATAGATAGGCAAGTGTTGTCTACTATGTTTAAGGTCAGCAAATGATTATTTGAATCTAATACTGGAAGGAGGGAGCAATCCATGCAGGCTCTTCTAATCACAGCAGTAAGGCTGAAGTGACACTCCCTGGGAGATCCTAGAAGGCTGGTTTCCAGCCCTAACAAAGTATTGCTGAGAAGTGTTTGACAATGGATAGATATACCGCACCTAGCCTTTGCCTGTGCAGTCTCCTAGCCCTTACTTTTGAAGTAATCCTTTCAAAACTGTGTTTCTTGGGTTCAAGTTAAAAATAACCCTTTATAGCTTATTCCACAAATCTCCACAGCTGCAGTCCCATCCAGTCTACACTCTAACTTTGTTCAAATGCATCAAGAGCACGTGACACTGCTGTTTGTGTAGAAAGGTGTCACTTTCCGTCTGTCACACCCAGCGCTGTGACTGGCACAGCAACTGTCCGTTACAGAGTTGGCGCCACTGTGAACCTCTTGAGGTTTATTGGTTTTGGTTCATATTCTGCTAATGTTACTTATCACAAAATGCTTGATGAAGTATTTGTTGCTTTTAAAATAAACACTTAGAGAGCTCCCGCCATTCACCAGGCACTGTTCTAAGTGCTTTACAAATATTTACCCACTAGAGAACCTAAAAATTAACTGCAGTGCTGTAAAGACCAATTTCCTTTTCAGAGATGTTGGTCAGTGCAGAGAAGTCTGTGTCTTGGCTGAAGCTCCTTGCAGGACTTGTGGCTAGCTGGTCCAAAAAAACTAGACCAACTCCTTTACTGATAAATATCCAACTCATCCACCTAGGCTAGGGATACAACATTGCATACAGCACACAAGAACCTCTTTCTACTTCTATAGAGCTTCTGCTTGAGTGAAAAATATAATTTCAGAAGGTGATGTTTTAGATGGTCTGATTGTCCATGATAAAGATAAAAGAAGGAAAGGGGGGTTGTGAAAGGTAGAGGGAAGTTTGTAAGATGCAAAACACAAGTTCCCGAACACCTCCTAGATAGGCACAGGAGGCCATGGCCAACTCTAAGTACAAGGGCCCTGAGTCAGACTAAGAATGTCCAGTGCAGAGGGCCAGTAAGCTAGTCGCTAAGCAGTGACTGAGCTGGGCTCTGAGGGAGAAACGGACCGGAATCTATAACTGCATGTGACTGCCAAGAATTCAGTTTTTAATATGAGTAACTAGGAAAGTTCCTGAAGTGTTTTCTGTATAGGAGAAAATAGTAATTTAAGTAGTAATAAGATCACTGGAGATTTTGTTGGGGGCAAGAAATAAACAAAGAGGCCATTTAGGCTGCAGCAGCAAATAATACAGGTTGGCAAAGGGGGTGATGAGACACAGGCAGACTTTTCAAGAGGCCTGAAATAAGTGACTGGATGTACTGCCTGATGGAAACAGATGCGGCAAGAGTGACTTCCGGGACTGAGGAGTGAGTCAGTGGGGACCAGACTGGATGTACAAGTATGAGAACATGATTTTAGTCCCCAGACCCCATATAAAGCTGGTGTAGTAGCTAAAAATTGGACACTCCTACAGCAAAACAGGAAAGGGAGACAAAGCACTGGAAGCCTATAGGCCACCTAGCTTCTTGTACATGGTGGACGACAACAACAACAACAACAGGAACAAGAGATTCGAACAAGGTGGAAGGTAAAGGACATATACTCAAGCATATCCTGACTGCCACATGCACACCATGGTATAAGCTCACCATATATACCAACATACACTCACATGCATGCACACTATGGTATATACTCACCATATATACCAACATACATTCACACTCATGCACACCATGGTGTAAGTTCACCATACATACCAACACATTCATACACATGCACACCATGGTATAAGTTCACTATGTGTACCAACATACATTCATACACATGCATACCATGGTGTAAGCTCACCATATATACCAACATACATCCATACATATGCACACCATATATACCAACATACATCCATACATATGCACACCATATATACCAACATACATCCATACATATGCACACCATAGTATAAGATCACCATGTGTACCAACATATATTTATACATTTGTGTACCATAGTGTAAGCTCACCATAGGTACCAATATATTCATATACACAAGTTTTAAAAAGCCATAAGTAGAATAGGCTGCGAGAAGATCAAGAGTAGTTTTGCAAAGATTAATCTCAGAGATGTGTTAGACTTATAGTTGAGGTGACTGAGTTTTTGAGTCTTCAGTTTGTGGGAGATATGTAGGTTAAAATTTTAAAGCAAGAACTTCCCAAGATGTTCCTAGTGTATGAAATCATGCTTCCACATGAGTTTGCAAGACACAAAAAAGGAACAGGTATAAGTATGTTCAGCCCTGGGACTGCAGTCTTTCAGAGGCTAGACAACGAGGAGGAAAGCAAACAGAAGATATAGACAGGGAGGTAAGGAACTAGAAGAACGTGGAATCAGGAAACCATGTGCAGGAGGCAGGCCAAGCTCTAGGCCTAACTGTCAAGTGCTGCAGGAGGCCACACCCAGTGCGGACTGAGAAACATCCACCTAGTCCAGGCAGACAGTACTCATTGCTGATGTGGAAAAAGAAAATTTTGGTATAGTGCAAGGATGAAAGCAGGATCGATCAGAAGGGGCTCAAGAGAAAGTAGAAGTAGGCACTGGAGTGGGAGATAGAGAACTGTCAGAATTTTAAGAAGGAGAGAAATGAGGGAGGAGGTAAGTGGAGTACTGACCTGGTAGGCTGAGGGGTGGCATAGTCTCCAGACTGGTGGAGTAAGTACAGCATTAGAGAAGAATGGCACAGATCACTGGAGACTTAGCTTTAATAAATGGAATGTGTTATGGACTGAACTGTGTTACAACACATTGCCTTTGGAGAAAGAGCCTTTAGAGGCCACAGGGAAGGGGAGAAGAGATAGCACATCTAACCCTTCTTCATTTCCTCTCCCCCTTCCCCAACCCTTGTCTCCAGGATGAATGGAGGTAAGGACGCAATGCGCAGAAGGCTCTACAAGCCAGGCAGGTTTCATCAGAAAGGAGCCTTGGCCTGCCTTGGTATTAGACTTCAGACTCCAGGGCTGTGAGGGAATGATGACTCTTAGCTTGTGGGGTCTGTGATGACGCCACCGCAGACTAACTCTGAGCCTAGGAGGAGGTGCCCTTGCTAGTGGTGCAGACCAGTGATCCCCAGAACAGTGGGAAGCAGTTCTTGATGCTTCTGTTTTCTCTAAGAAATAGGAGGAAAGATGCCTTGGCTGGACAAGAGAAGGAGTAGTGGATGAAGGAGTAGTGGTGAGGAGGGGGAAAGACATCTAGACAAGAGAGGGAGCATCTAGACAAGAGAGGGAGCATCTAGACAAGAGAGGGAGCATCTAGACAAGAGAGGGAGCATCTAGACAAGAGAGGGAGCATCTAGACAAGAGAGGGAGCAGAGCAAGTCTCAGCATCCTAGCAGACATCTGAAATCATCACTATTGAATTTGCAGCAAGACTGGTTTGTACTATGCAAACACTTCCAGAACCTGCCAATAGCTTAAAGGAGAAGACTCAATACACTGGTGACAGAGTATCTGAAAAGACAAAATTAATTTATCACCCTTTGAGGATTTTGATATCTTTCTGAATCTAATTCACAGCATTCTACATTTTTAAACCCTTCTGAAACAAGTCTAAAATGCTTTTGGTAAGTATGGTTGAAAATTAAAAGCTAATTTACCATGTAAACTGGCCTTAAAGCACTTTTTAATATTTTTTATTCTCAAGGTAGTACTAACTGTAAATTTCATTTCTATATATAAAATTAAGATTTAAGTATTTCAAACCAAGCCTTAGAAGTTGCACATGGCAGAGCACACCTATAATCTCAGTTTTTAGGAAGCTGAGCCATGAGAATTCTAAATTTGAGACCAGCCTAGTTTACATAGCAATATTTTCTCTCAACAACAATAAAAGCCAAACAAACAAACAAAACCTAAAAAACAAACCTACTTTTATAGGCAGAACTTTCTATGTAAAACCATTGTTTCCACAGGCCCAAACCAAACCAAACCAAACCCACAGAAGAGAAAGCTAGCCATGGTTTTGCAGCCAGCCTTTTCTTAGAGCCTGCTGCTGTGTCTTGCTGGCCCCTTGTCAGTGCCCACATTGGTGGCAGGCCATGCACTTCCTTTCATACACACTTAGTCCTCTGTCTTCAGAGGCTGCTTCTCTAGACCACTCCTAGTGCAGAGCCCAGGGTGCTGGGCCCCATTCCCTATGCATCCTAAGAAAATCTCTGCAGCAGCTTGTGCCTCCAGGTTTCTGCCCTAGTGTAATTCCTGTCCTCACTACCTTAGATAATGATGATATGGAAATGTGGGCTAAATACCCCCCCCCCCACAGTCCTAAAGAAAACCTAACCAGACAAAACAACAGCAAAATTCATCTGGAAAGGAAAACAAAAATCATACAACACAGGACACTCACCTACCCCAAGACCACTCATAAACGTGCCTGCAGGGCTTCAGGCTCAGCAGTGCATATCTAATATACCAAAGTGGGCCTGGATCTCCCAACATCTCTCAGTCCTCTCTCAAACCCCACCTTCTACCCTAAACTTTCCTGCTCAGGCCTTTCCCCAGCTCAGAAGCTCTCTTCCTTTCTCCCCCACTCCACTGAGGTGCACTTTCTCTTTCCCTTTCCCTTACTATTTCCCTTCCCATAACAACTTCCCTGGCCTCCTTCCTTGAGACTAGTGAACATGCCTGAGAACAGCTTTAATCTTGTCTAAATTGCTCATTTTGCTGGTAGAGAATTTCAGTGTCAATGGCCCATAAGCACCTTAATGCGCTACCCTTTCTCGCAGGGTTCTTTTTAAGTGGTGGTCAGAGAGGGTCCTGACCTTCGATCTTGTTTGGGACAGGGTCTCGTGTTGCTCACTACTGTCCACACCAAGCAAGTTGGCCTGTAAGCTTCCACTCAGCTGCCTCCACATCTCATTTCGTAATAGGAACCCTGGGACGATAAGACTTGACTGTGTCTGCATCATATGGGGCCTGGCAAGTAATTTATTTCCTCAGTCCCCTGTCTGAAATCTCTTTAAAGCACTGTGAAGACAGAGCTGACCATCCTGGTAAGACTGCACCATTCTACCAAAAAAAATGTTGAGAGAATTCACAAGCATATTTAATTTAAAATGCACACAGACCAGCTGGGCTTCAAAAGTCAATTACCTTACTTCCAAATAAAAATGCACATTTGTCCAGGAATGGTGACAAGTATCATTAATCCCGGCACCTGGGAGGCAGAGGCAGGTGGATTTCTGAGTTTGAGGCCAGCCTGGTCTACATACTGAGTTCCAGAACAGCCAGGGCTATACACAGAGATCATGTCTCACAAAAAATAACCCAGACAAACAAACAAACAAACAAAAGCAAGCAAACAAGAGGAGGCGCCCATTTGTGGAGCATGGGTAAGAGTCACAGTGTCTACTCTGGTCAATGTGAGGGAACTGGTAAAGGTATAAAACCCGACAGGATTTTGGAGAAGTAGTTTTAGGAGACTGGACATCCATAAGCACACAGGGAAGGAAGCAGATGTGGCCGGCTGTCCTGCTCCTTTGGCTGATTGGCTTCTGTGCTTTGCACTATCAGCTCTGTGGTTTCCCACATATAAATCTGCTACGTATTTTCTTATATTTAGACTTAAGTGTTTAATGTTGGAGAATGGCTATGTAAATGCTATTATGTTGTAAAATTAAAATACCATTTTCTCATTGCCATACCCAGGAAGGCAGATGACTTTTATATGTTAATCTTGCATCCTGAGACCTTCCTATATTTGCTTATTAGTCCCAGGGCTTTGCTAGTTCTTTTGGATTATCTACAAAGACTGTCATATCATCTTTAAACCAAAAGCACTGTCCCTCCCTCCCTCCCTCCCTCCCTCCCTCCCTCCCTGGGTAGCTTTATTTCTTTTTCCTGTCTGACTGCTCCATCTAACATAACCAGCAGCATGATGCAGAAAAAGAGTTTCATGGAGACCTCTCAGCCATGTTCCATGTTACAGAGGGAGAGTTCAAATCATAAGTGAAATGTTACCCACAGGACTTTGGCAGATGTTCTTTCTAGAGTTGACATTTACCTCCATTCCTACTGGAGTACTTAGGGTTCTACCAGGGAAGAGGGCTGATGGGGTATCTGTACATTACACAAGCCATGCAACTAGATTACAGTCCTGCCGGCAATAACATGACAAGCCTTCCCCCAGCCCCAACAAAAGGCAGAATCAATTGTCTCTATGTCTGAACTTTACCTAGCTGTGGCCTTGGAAAGCTCTCCTTCATACTGAAAACAAAAAGAAAAACAAAAGTCACAGAGTGTGGACTGGATGAGAAGATATTTGTCACTTTCTTTTGAATATTGTTGGTTGGTTTGCACATATATTTTGTTTTCATTATATATGTATATAACATCTGCATATAGAATATACATGTAAGTGTTGCATTATATCTTGTGACATGTTTTTATAACATTGTAGTGGTTTAATTTCTAATTGAGTAGCGTTTATAATTCTGTACAATGTTAACTTATTGTATTTTAACCTCTATGTCACATTTATGACTGCCCTCCACTATTCTACATAAAACCTGATATGGTTCCACTGTTACCTCTCACACCTCCAACCCATACTCTACTCATTTCATACTTTGTCCTTTCTTCTCTCCTTTCTGCATTGCTTCTTTATTGCATTACTTAAATATTGATAGCATCTACTCTTAAAAACAAGTCTATGTAGCACACTTCCAACCAGTACCCCAAAGCTGCTGTCTCTGAAACATAACAGAATTACAGGTGTATACACAAAGGTTTCTTAGAGTCAGGCAAACCAGAACTGCCAATAAGGAAGACACTCTACCTGCTTCAGGAATGCAGTGTCAAACAAGGAACCTTGTAAGGGGACTCACAGAAAATGAAACAAACAGCCACAGAATGGTGGATAAAGGGGCAATTTAAAATTGGGAGACATATTCAATCTAACAGATACACAAAATACAATCAAGAGACACAAAGAATGTCAGATCATTGCATCCCATCATATAATATCCTAGACTGGAGACCATAGCCACCAAAATAGGTGAAATGATCTGAAAAGGATTCATAACTCTACCTACATTTTAAGAAGTTACATTTTATTTATTTTGTATACACGTAATCTGTATCTCTGTGTGGTCACTGTGAGTTTTTGGAAGTCATGGTGGGCGTGTGAAGGTGAAAAGGCAGCTTTGGGGACTAGTTCTCTCCTTCCACCGTGGGGCAGAGTTCTGGGGAAAGAACTCAGACCCTCAGGCTGGGCAGCAAGCACCTTTACTTACTGAGTCATATTACAGGCTCTGGAATCTTGCTTTTGAAAAGGATCAATGACCACAAGAATAGTCATATAATTACATGTTTGAATTTAGAGGTTCTGTTTGAGAAGGTAGTTCCTAAAGAAAACAGCATATGAGAGGAGAAAGCACAAACAAAGGACAGGGTGAATTCAGCAAGGAATGGAAACACTGAATCAAAATCAAACAGAAAGTTTAGGAATTAAAGAAATAATCAGATATTTTATCAAAGTACATTTAGTATAAAGCTTATGAAAGACAGTCATAGGTAGTCCACAGTGGTCTTCTGCGTCCTGCACATGCTCAGAGCTCAGGAGCTGCTCAGTGCATGAAGCTGGATGCTTCAGTAATAGCAGTGCGTTCACCGATCTTTAGTTCACACTTGAAGGACAGAAAGAAGCAAATTCTGATGTGGGTGAGGGATGGCAGCACAGGACAGATGCCCTCGCCCACAGGGGAAAATGCCAGCAGGCAAACGAGCAACACTTAGATTTCTAGCACCTTGGGGAGAGGCTGCCCACCTTGGTTAACTATCTTTTCTTAAAAGCCCTAAAAGACCCACACAGGAGCAAACCTCTTGGCTCCTGATGCCTACAGTTGATAACTGAGATGAACCATCACACACAAGTTTGTGGAATTTTTTTCCATAATGGTTGTTGAATTCTATCATTTCTCAATATGATTTGTATGATTTTTCTTCTTTTGATTTGATTGCATTAATTAATTTTTAAAATATTGACTCTGCCATGCACAACCTGGAATAAATTCCATTTGGTCATGGTGTTTGTTTTTGTCCATTTGGGATTTGACTTTTTTTTTTAATTTAGAAATTCTGCTTCTGAGAGATAATATTCTGCCATTTTCTTGTAGAGTCTTGGTCCAGTCTTGTTGTCAGGGTCATGTCGACCTAGCATGATGCATTAGCAAATAGTCTGCCCTTTTCTAACTTGACAACAAGACTACAGAGGATCAATATAACTTCTTCCTCACAGGCTGGCAGAATTTATGATAAGTCATGCCAATCTAGTGCCTTCTTTTTTGAAGAGGAAGGTCATTACTTGATTGCTGAGTCATTTTAAAAGCTATAGTGCTCCGTTCAATAAGAGAGGAATCTTCCTTGGTACTGAAAACTTAGCCAGTAGCTAGGGCTAGTGAAGCCACGATTTTAGATGAGAACTACAACTGCCACTTTACTACACCAATACAGTCCCTAATACATTCTGAATATTTATAGCCACACATAAGTGTAGGTCTCACCCCCACATCAAGAAAATTTCTGCAAAAATTCCCTTTTCTACAGAAATCCACAAGTGATCACAATGAAGAGTTGTAGAGCCCAGTCCAAACAGGCACACTTATACTATAACTCCTGTACCTACGGCTCAGGGTTCTTTGTAGAAGGAGCCAGAGGAACAGAAGTTTGCTGTGAGATGGTTTCTCCTGGAAATGTCCGAGGAGAAACATTAATGAAGTCTCGCCTACATAGCTGCCTAAACATGACTCGATCAAGAAGACACAAGTGACATGCTGATGTGGACTAAGGACATTCAGTAATGCCTCAAACCTAGACAGAGCACTACAGGCAGCTAAGGACTGATGAGATCAGGAGGAATAGTCTTCCTCAGGGTAAAGCACACCAGTTGGTTATCTAATACCAAATAATCAACCCTGACAACATACGTACAAGTAACATGATACAGACTCAACAGGTTATATTTTTATATATTTTATATTTTGGTTGCACACACACCCATGCACAAGTACACATATACACACATATATACATACACATTAATAATTCAAGAAAAGGCTATAAATTCGAAAGTGAACAAGGGGCTGGTGCATGGGAGGGTTTGAAGAGAGGAAAAGGAAGATGGAAATAATGTTACTATATTATAATCTCAAAAAATTATAAAAAAGATATAGGGCAACTGAGACTATTTCAACTTATGTGAGGGCTTCTTTCTTTTCCTTTTCTTTTTTACAGTGGAGAGAGAAAATAGAACATCTTCTACATGTTAAGCAAATATTCTATCACTAAGTCTTATAAAACTCTAAAGAATTACTCAAATAATTGTGAGATATATATATATATATATATATATATATATATATATATATATTCACATTAAAACAGGGTCTCCTGTAGCCAGCGTTGGTCTTGAAGTCCCCATGTATGCCTATGTATCTTGAATTACTGACTCTCCAGACTCTACTTCTTGAGCACTAGAATTACAGGCATGCACTCACTTTACTTGGTTTGCAAATAGCAATTTTAAAAATCTAAAACAATTCAATTCAAAGATGCACTAATTTAACACATGATAAGGAAGGACAATAGGAAGCACCCTTTGTTTTCCATAATTAAACCATGCTGTTTGAACAAGAGCAGCAAAGTTGTGCCGCAG
This sequence comes from Mus minutoides, assembly GCA_902729485.2. NCBI lineage: Eukaryota > Metazoa > Chordata > Mammalia > Rodentia > Muridae > Mus > Mus minutoides. The sequence goes on from CACVCL010027027.1 coordinate 172,095, forward strand.
TAAAATCATTAACTTCACAATGTACGAAACTGTGGAAGCTGAGCTGAAGTGTGTCAGGCAGTTTTCATTGGTGCTCTGTGGTATGATACCATACTAATGGTGTGTGCTCAATGTTCACAACCAAGGCTAAGTGAAGCTGTTCCATACAACACACGCAACACATGTAAGCACATGCAGACACATGAAACACAGAAACACATGCAAGCACATGTAACATAGCACCAGGTGCAAACACATGTAAATATATACAACACAGAAGCATACACATGCTTCCAGAAACACATCAGTCCATTATGTGCTTTATTTTGAATTAATTATTTTGGTGTGTTTAGAAAATTTTTACTGCTGCCAACTTTTTGTGACCTTCTCATTCAGTCATATGCCCCCATATAGAATAACAGTCCACAGTTTAAGAAGCTATAGTTTAGAATATGCTACAGAAGTGGTTCAGAGATGTTCATTATAGTCAGTTGATTGATGGTTTCGTAAAGTTCAACTCTATCCTGATTTTCCTGTCTGCTGGATATTTCTGTTACTCACAGCTGGTGTTGAAGTCTCCAAACATATGCGTTCATCTATTCTTGCTCAGAGTTTTATCACTTTTTCTTCACATATTTTCATGATCTACTTTAGGGGCATACATATCAAGGATTGTTCTGTGTTCTTATTCTCTTGAAATTATAGAATGCCCCTATCTCTGACAACCTTCCTTGCTCTGAAGTCTACTCAAAACATAACATCTGATTACATTAGGATGGCATATCTTCCTACGTTGGCTTACTTTTAGTCTGTATGTGAATTACATATAATGCAGGTTGTAGACAGCAAGCATATAACTGCATTTTTTTGGCCTACACAGACAATCTCTGCCTTTTAATTGGTATATTTAGGCCATTACCATTCAAGATGGTTTGTTTGTTTTTGTTATTTGATTCACTTTTTCATATTCTTTTTCATTCTTTTTCTGTCCTTTGTGGTTTTAACTGAACATCTTGTATGGTTCCATGTTTTTCCTTTTTTAGCATATCAATTATATTAATTTAAAATTTTTACCCTAGAGCTTATAATAAATTCAAATATCACTTCATAGGTAGTTAGTGCAGTACAATAACAAAGTAATTCCAACTTTTTCTGCCTGTTCTTTTTTTTTTTTTTTTTTGAGACAAGGTTTCTCTGTGTAGCCCTGGCTGTCCTGGAACTGTCTTTTTAAAATAAATATTATTTATTTCACATGCAAATATGGTACATAAGTACTTGACTGAGTACCTGCAGCTATTACTCTTTTGAATCTGTTAAAGGTCTTTGTTAAGCTGAGCTTGGCAGCACAGGCACAGGTCTCTGATTCTAGCACCTGGAAGGATGAGGTAGGTAGGTGGGACACCATGAGTTCAAGGCCAACCTGGGTGGACTAGACACTGAAACTCTGGCTCAAGGAGAAACAAAAGAAACATGTGTTAGGAATGATTTCATGTATTCTTCCATTAACACACAATCCATGCTTATGACCCATAGGCTTTCCTTCCTTATAGAGAATGTGCCTTAGCATTTCTTATAGGAAAGGCTCCACTGTACAAAGCCGCAGGCTTCTTAGTTTTTGTCTTAGAAACAATTTCTCCTTAACTTTCAAAAATAAAGAATTTCATATTTCTGCAGGATTTTCTTTCAACATTTGTACTCTAAATATTTATCATAGTTTCTTCACGCTGAGAGGTTTCTTAGGAAGAGAATGCGGTTACTTTGTGATCTTTATAGATAAGGTGTTCCTCATCTCCTGGCATCTTTCTAACACTGTCACTGAGCACATCTTAGGATGTTCTAGCAGGGGAGCTCAGCTACATGTATACAAGTGACCAAAGAGTGGTCCTCTTCTATCAAGAAGGCATGCTCTCTGACCAAGCATGTGCTCCAGGAGGCAAATGGATCAATAGGAGAGGCAGGAGATACTCTCACAGGCAATCAATTCTGATAAAAGACATTATGACATTCTGCATTCAGAGACATTATGACATTCTGCATTCAGATCACCCTCCTATCTTAACAATTGTTTTGATTTCTTGTTTTCAGGATGCCTACTGTAGTTAGTGCTTACCTTTATCCCACCTAATGCCCTACAAGTTTCCTGAACTGCGGCTTTGTATCTGACACTAATTTCTGAAAATTCAGTGTCCTTATTTCCTGTAATACCTTTTCCTTTCTCACTGCTCTTTTATAGTCCTACTATGCAAATTTTAACCACTGCATGCTGTCCCAACGGTGCTGGTATTCTGTTTATTTTTTCCTTTTCTTTACAACTTTAGATATTTCTTTTGAGATCTTCAAGCTTAGCAGGTCTTTACTAATTCTTTACAGTATACTAATGAGCTCACCAAAGATATTCTTCCTTCCTTTCTGAAATAGGGTTACTGTGTAAGTCCATCTTGGTATCAAACTCAAGGCCTGCTTTAGTTTCCTGCGTGCTGGGATTGTGTTTTTTAATCTTTAGTATTTCTTTATCTTTTCCCCCTTAGAATTCAAGCCACTTTGATTATAATGCTCATTTCTTTATATATGTTGTCTATTAAATTTGTTAATACATTAATCACAATTGTTTTAAATCATTGATCTGATTAATTACAATTAATTAAAAAATCTTGATTCAATATCTAAAACTGGCTTCAGTATTTGATGTTTCCTCAAACTATGTTGTTTTTTGATTTCTTTTTTTTTTTGTCTTTCTTATACTGTCTGATGTTATCTTTATAACCAGATATTATATGTTGGGTATAAGTTTCTTCAGTAAAAGCCCCTTACAGGGGCTGGAGAGATGGCTCAGGGTTTAAGGAAGGGCATATACTGTTTCAGTTCCCAGCACCGATATTGGGCAGCTTACAATTGAATATAACAAACACTCCAGTTCCAGGGAGTCTATAAACCTAAAATTAATAAAAATAAATATTTTCAAACGTCCTTTACTATAGGTATGGCTTGGGGAGAAAGTGTTCTGTAGTTCTAATGGTATGGTGGCCAGGGATGGAGATCAAAGATGATAAGGAGAAATCCCAGGTGCTCTGAGAGCTGAAGCAAGCTGCATTGGACAGCTCATATTGACAACTGGTGATCATCTACCAGACTGGGCTGTGGTAGCAACCAGAAAGCTCCAGGTATAGATCAAGGTAGTAATCATGGGTGCATAATGGGAATGGCACACAGTTTAAAAATGATATTTTAAAACCCAGAGTAAAGTCTTTGTGTCCCTACTAATGGTATGGCTGAGTGCTTGGCTTTCCTGACCCTGCACAGGAATGGAGGGACACTGCTCCCCAGATGTGGTTGGGGACCCTTTGGGCAGGCTTTGGTTTTCCTTTCTCCATCTAGGTTAGACAGCTTGCTCCTGATTTGTTCTAGTCTATACTTCACACACATCCAAGCAAACAGGGCCCAGCAAGCTCTCTAGAAGAGTGAACTCAGTTTTTGTTGTTGTCTGTCTGTCTGTTTGTTTGTTTTCTAACATCTCGTTCCCTGTTGCAGTTCAGTGTTCAGCTGATTCTGCTTGAGTCTTGGCTCTAAGACACATGTGCTCTCTTCAGGGACAGACAGAAGATTTCAGAGTCAGGTTTTCTGGACAGCTAGCTGAATAGGGAAGAGAAGGAAGAAGACTGCAGCGATGCTCAAGTGATGAAGGAGGCAGATGCTACCCAACCATTCACCCAGACCCGTGGCTCCAGCTCTAGGACTAGCTGTAGCCTTCAACCCTGCTACTGGCTACTTGACCATCAGTGATCTGGTCTCTGCAGAGAGCCTGCTCTTGGTGAGAAACCTGTGAGGAGTTAGAGCTGTCAGCATCCTGTTCCTACTTTCTCCTGTTCCTACTTTCTCAAGTTTACAAGCTCCTATCTAGATTGCTCTTGTGTGTTTTCCTTTCACTGCACAAGCACTGCAGTTTTGGAGAGGACAAGACAAGGACCTGGATGAAGGCCAGAGAATCCACTGTCTCGCTGAGCTACGACCCACTGGTGTCTCTCAGTCCTCTCCTCTCTTAGGGCGGGCAGGATGGCTGGAGGAAGCTGGGGTTATGTACTTATCTTTCCACATACAGAAGGTCTGAATAGGCCAGTGTCGGTCACTTCCTGTCTTCTAGGTTCCATAGGATCTGAGAGACCTCCAGTAGGTTGGGCTCTGATGAAATTGCTCCTTAAGAAGGCAGGCCTGGTTAAGGGTCCAGAATGCCCTGCTGTGTCAGATGGGTAACTTTCCCCTCCTCTGTAAGGAGTATAGATAGATATTCCTTTGTGTTCATTGTGTCAACCTGGTGAAGCTTTTGGAGGTAAACTCACTAGAGGTTTATCTTCTAGACTTCCCCAAACCAAGCCCATATCATCCATCAATCCCCTTTCAGACTACCAACACTGGTTCCTGCAGAGGTTTCTCTAAGTAGGATTTGCTCTGGTAAGTTGTGATTCCCCATGACTGCCTTCCAAATTCTAGACCAGGAACTTTCCCTATGAGGTCACTTCTGACACAGAACAAAGGCTGCTGACATTTTACTTTGTCTAGGTCTGAACTCAATAGACTTGAGTGGTACCGTCAACCATCTTTTATCCCTAAGAGGAAACTTTAAATTGACCAAGAAATCAAATTTATAATATCTAAATTATTTCCAGAGAGACAAAAGATAAGTTTAATGAATAGTCTTAATAATTTCTGAGACAGCATCACATCCTCATAATTATTATAGTACAGATGAAGAAAACAATGCTAACAAATTTTGAAGATACTATGGCTAGACATTTTCCAAACTGAAAAAGAAACCCCAAACCATAAGTCAGAAGATCATTGAACAAAATACAAGATAAACACAGAAAACCACATCAAGGCATAGCATGATAACACCGAAAGAACAAGAAATAATGCTATTACCTTCAAAGCAGCCAGAGAAAACAGATACAGTGAAAAGAGAATAACGACCGAGTTGTCATTCGTGCCATACAAGTTAGGGAGCAATGGAAGCTGAAGGGATGCATTCATTTAAAGTAGCACACACAATGGAAATAACCTTCCAAACTGAAAGTGAAGAACAGATTCTCAAAAACAAGTCAGAGTCTCATCACTGGTAGTATATGCCACACAGAAGCCTGAAGGGCTGAAGAGATGGATGGCCCAGGGTGCTTTGCAAACCTGAAGACCTGAGTTGAAAACCCCAGAACCCATGTACAAAAATAGGCACGGTGTTTGGAGACAGATGCATCCCAAAAGCTTCTTGGCTCAGCCATCCTATCCAAAATGGCGAGCTTCTTGATTGGTGAGGCACTCTTTCTCAATAGCAATAAGGCAGGGCATGATAGGGGAAGACATATGTGTACATGGCTCACATATCTGCACACTCATGTGTACCCCTCCACATACAAAAAGGTTGAAAGAATCATTCACTCTTAGAAACACACAAAGACATCCAACAGAAGCCTGCATGAACTAAAAGGGACAAATTACATTGGCTATAAAAGTACATGTATGAATACAAAATGCTCTTCTTTTAAAGTCTCCCCAAAGCCGGGCGGTGATGGTGCATGCCTTTAATCCCAGCACTTGGGAGGCAGAGGCAGGCAGATTTCTGAGTTTGAGGCCAGACTGGTCTACAGAGTGAGTTCCAGGACAGCCAGGACTACACAGAGAAACCCTGTCTCGAAAATCCAAAAACAAACAAACAAACAAACAAACAAAAAAACGCCACCACCACCAACAAAAAGTCTCCCCAAATACAGACTGTTATTTGCATTAATAAAAAGCAGCACATTGCAAGGTTTATTACATTTGTAGAAACAGGAGAAAGAATGGAGAAGTGGCAGCGTGGCGTTAAGGACCACCTTCCTCATACAACTAGCCTAACAGTGGGCAAACAAAGCAAAGGCTGGAAGAAACAAAAGGACTGTAAGCAAATTCATAAGCTGTAATCAAGGGAAACGTAGTATTACTTAGTAATCGATATCAATGGACTGAGTACTAGTGAGGACAAAGATAATCTGAAAATTACTACCAACCAGCTGGATGGCAATCAAGACAGACCATGTTCTTGCCATAAGACAAACTGCGGTAAGTTTAAAAGGAACTGGTTTTATATAGAGCATGTTCTCTGATACGAAGAAATTAAGCAAACAGTCACAGAAATGCATCTGATATGTCCCAAGTATTTGAAGAGTAAAATATGTACAGGTAAGTGATCTGTAAGTCAAAGAATTTTAAAAGGAAATTGGAGAATGCTTTGAAGTAAGTGATGATTTTAGGGTTAGAGACTATTTGTGGACTTCAGATATGTTAATACTTAGAAAAATTTTAATTTGAATTTATTTACTAGTAAAGAAAGAAGATCTAAGACAGGATACATAAGCCTTCCATGAAGAAGCTTAAAACACAGCAAGTGAGACACAAAGCAAGCAGGACCAGTGAGACAGAGGGCAGAAGTTCACGGAACAGAAAGCAGTAAAAGAAAAAAAAAATCAATAAAATAAAACACTTGTAAATTAAGAACAGAACTGAGAAATCCATTGAAACATAGATTTAAAAAAATTGCCAAGCCGGGCGGTGGTGGCGCACGTCTTTAATCCCAGCACTCGGGAGGCAGAGGCAGGCGGATTTCTGAGTTCGAGGCCAGCCTGGTCTACAAAGTGAGTTCCAGGACAGCCAGGGCTATACAGAGAAACCCTGTCTCGAAAAACCAAAACAACAACAACAACAACAACAACAACAACAACAAAAATTGCCAGTATCAGATGAGAGAAAAGAACACTATCAGAGTCTATAGACATTACTGGGTTGTAATAAAATATTAAAAAGTTTATATTTTCATAATTTAGACAAAGTATTTGATTCTCTTAAATAATATGAACTACAAATAATTAAAAATGACTCATTTAAAGTAATAAAACCACAAGATCCTTATATTTGTTACATACATTCCTATGAGAGAACACATGTACACAAAACAATTACATCCAAGTTCAAGTGGTTTTACTAGTGATGTATCAAAATAGAAATATGAATTACATTCACAATTTTGCATAAAAAACATGAGCAGAAACCACATCATAACCTATGTGTGTGTAAATGAAGAGGTATGCTGTTTAGCAATGCCGATTTGCTTGTATTGACCGTATTGAAAATACCCAAGGCTTCCTTCCTCTTTCCAGCCAGCGCCGAGCGATAGGCATCTCTCGGGACAACTGGCACAAGCGCCGCAAGACCGGGGGTAAGCGAAAACCCTACCACAAGAAGCGGAAGTATGAGCTGGGACGGCCTGCCGCCAACACGAAGATTGGCCCTCGCCGCATATACACAGTCCGAGTTCGACGAGGCAACAAGTACCGTGCCCTGAGATTGGATGTGGGGAACCTTTCCTGGGGCTCTGAGTGTTGTACTCGCAAGACAAGGATCATTGATGGTATCTACAATGCATCCAATAATGAGCTTGTCCGCACCAGGACCCTGGTGAAGAACTGCATTGTGGTTATTGACAGCACACCGTACCGGCAGTGGTACGAGTCCCACTATGCACTGCCCCTGGGCCGCAAGAAGAGGGCCAAACTGATTCCTGAGGAGGAAGAGATTTTAAACAAAAAACGATCAAAGAAAATTCAAAAGAAGTATGACGAAAGGAAAAAGAATGCCAAAATCAGCAGTCTCCTGGAGGAGCAGTTCCAGCAGGGCAAGCTTCTAGCCTGTATTGCCTCAAGACCAGGCCAGTGTGGCAGAGCAGAAGGCTATGTGCTCGAAGGCAAGGAGCTGGAGTTCTATATGCGGAAGATCAAAGCCCGGAAAGGCAAATGAGCCACATTCATAGTGTAATAAAGGTGTCTGCTGTTCTAAAAAAAAAGAAAATACCCAAATGTCAGGGTTCCTTACCTGCCCCCTCTTTTTGACACCGGGTCTCATTAAAGCAGCCCTGCTTAACCTGAGACTTGCTATGTATACCAGGCTGGCCTCAAACTCACAGATAGCCACTTGCCTCTGTCTCCAGAGTGTTAAGGTTAAAACCCTGTTCACATACCATCCCCAGCTTCTTTTCCTTTCATACATTTTCTTCTTTCATACTGACTAGCTTTCTTCCTCCATACATACTAACTACAGTGTGCACACCCATACCCAAGCATGGTTTTTTTGAAATCTGGATATATACCTGTGAATCTGACTAGTCTCACACACATCTTCAGTTCCTCTTCTGTGCTAGGCACAGAAGTACAAGCCTTAGTGTATTTAGGGAGGAGACAGATGAGTGACTAATACACTGCATGTCAGGAAGGAGATGTGCACAGGCGTTAAGGGAGAAGGAGGAGATACCTGAGAGAGAAGGCTGTGGCAAGGCGCTGGGCAGTAAAGGACAGTGATGCCTATGACCGCATCCACAGAACACTCATTTCTCCTTACACTACTGAAGCACAGTCTGAGTGCTCTATACACACTGCCAGGTGGAAGCTCTGACACAGGTGCTCTTGCTGACCTCACTGAAACCAAGAGATGACTTAGAAAATGTGTCCAAGGTCACACAAAAATCAATGTAATAGAAAACAATCTTTTAAGACAAATATTTTGGGTATATAGATTATAATGGAAGCTATTTTTGAAAAAATGGGAATGCACATTTATTGTATGAAACTAAAGGAAGAACTCCACACAGAGTTAAGAAGCCTCATGCTATTCATTTTGCAGTGTAGCAACATGGGATTGCCCTGTGCTGTATATTTCTGCATGTTCCACATTCCGAAGTTTTAATTGAAGGCCTACACAAACTCACAGAAAAGAGTGTCACCACCGTAAGCTGAAGTTTGTAAGCAAAGGAGTCAAACTGGTGCGTTTAAGCATGACCTTGGTACACTGGGCCCTGGAACAAAAGCCTACTAGACATTGGTTTTATCTATTCTGCGTCTCTACTTCTTCCCCAAACCTCAGCCTAGGAAAAAAGTCTCCAGGCCGAGAAAATGGGTACAGCTTGAGATGCTTCTCTGTGGGTTCATTCTTGAAAGAAGGTCCTGTGTTCACCCTGGAGAGAAGCCTGGAGAGGAGAAAAGACCAGAAAGCCCATGTAGGATGAGGCTCCTGTGAGAACAGAGGGGCTAGGCCCTCCCTCATGGCATAGGCAGTCAGAGCATGCTGGTCTTTTTAGCGACACTGGCATGGGTATTCCCTCATGGGGTAGTAGTGTCTCAGCAGGCCAGGAAGAGCAGTGGACATAGCTCTCCATGAGCTCCAGGCGCTCACTTCTCCTCCCAAGCAGGAAGAGCATTCAAGTCCTGGATGTCTGAGAGCAGCATGGTTGTAGCAAAGAGAATTCTGGATCTATGGGCATTCAAAGAAGAAGAAAGGCTAACAGGGATGCAAGCTGGCAGCCCAAAGTCACCTGGGACATGCAACTTCACAGTGGCTGCCAGCTCATCCATCATATTCATGACAGCGACTGGGACTGACCTGCTATCCTGGGGAAGCGTGGGGTAATGGAGCTGAGGGAAAGTAATAAGTTTCTACTGCCACACAGTAGTGACTCAAACAGAAACAGAGGTTTTAACGTTTGAGCAGATGATCCCAGATGTGTGATAGTGCTGTCACTACTAAGGGTTATAGTACTAGTGCTTGGCTCAGATCCTCGCCTGCCATCCTGTCTCCTCTCCTTGAAGGAGCCATGAATGAAAGCAGCAGCAATAGAGAGACAAAAGTTACTTTATTACAGGCTGTGAGGGTGCCCAGTGCCCTTGATGTGGTAAGTGGGTGGGAACAAGAGGCTATGCCTCTGAGGTTGAGACTCCTTCCTCCCAAGCCTGAATTAACATCTAACCAGCTTTTGGTCAACTATAGGGCTGGAGAGACATGAAGCAATAGCAAGCTGGCTTAGGCTTAATGAGAGACAGAAGACAGATGGACCCAGCCCAGCCGTCTTATCCCTATGCATCATGGAAGGGAACATTCAAGACAAACACTCCTGAGTCACATGCATGAAAACATGGCCAGCGTGGTACCTTTATAGGGACTAGTAACTGCCACTGTATAAGGAAAAAAGGGACAGAAGAAAGGTGCTACATAGCACAACAACATTTTGATCAGTTCTCCCACTTTGTATTCTGTCATAACTCTCTGCACACAGACATTACTCCAAAATCTACTTTAGCAGTTTACTAACTCATCATATAGATTTAGAATAAAAATGTATGTCCCCACAAATTGAGGATGACATCAACCAATTTTACTACAGCCGCGGTATTGAGTAGCTATCAGAATCATTGTAAACACAATTAATTAATGACAACTCACTTTGCAAAATATGTTTCCTCTACAAACCCAAAGTTGCCAGTTTACTTGTATAAACCAGCTAGTCTAAGGGCCAGTCCCTCAGGCTTGGTGTCACATGCTTCCTGGTGTCACAGCTTTGAAGGTCTCCCCACCCATTCCTACTTGACTCCACTTTGTTTTGATTGCCTGCCTGCTAGACCCTTCAATCTAAATCATAGCCTGGTAACCTCAAAATTAAAGATCTCTATAGTTGTGCGAGTTTGAAAGTAGGTATTGTGCGACAGGCATTTATCATCCTCCAAACCTATTCCCCACCCAGGCCAGGGCTAGGTGCTCTCAGAAGTATATATTCAGGGATATGACGTCCACCGCATTTCATAGACATTCTTCATCTGGGGCCATGGATAGGGTTTAAGAATTCATGGAATTCCCTAATGTTTTATGCAGCAATTTGTTATTATTTATTTATTTATTTATTTTGTAGAAGAGGATTCAAATACTTTAACATATTTTCAAAGAAGACAATGACATGAAGGTGGAATGGTCCTGCTCTTATTGTGTGTTTACCACAAAGCCTCCATCTGATCCTCTCCTGGGATTAAGACATACCTTTCTTCCATAACTGATCTCTAAATCTCTAACACTCTCACCATTTCATTAATATTTTTCTTTCTCAGTCTCATCTTAAGTTCATATTTAGCATGTCTCTAGTCCACCCTGGATCACAGTGACAATTGTTATAGCAATGTCTTTGATGATACAGAGTCCACACTATTGTTCTGTTAATGCCCTTGAATACTACCTGTTTCACCAGAACACAAATTTTTCAAGGACAGAAATCATTGCCTAGTCTGATCACTGATATAGCTCAAGACCAACTACAGCCAATAATTATTAAATGAGTGAGGAACCATTTTGTAAAGTCTTAATAGAATTTTCCAGACCTTTTTTTTTGCTTTGAGTCTGTCTTTCTGCTATTTTCCCCCTCTAATCCTACCAATCCATGAAGATCAATTCAAATACCAACATTATTTTTGTTTGCAGCTCTGGAAGGTGTTTTTTTTTTATCCTTTAATATTCGGAGTCCTGACAATATGAGTGGTTCTTCTATAGGCTTTAGGGACATGTTTTATATCTTAACAGGCTCCAGATAGTTATCTTGGCTTCATTCCTTTGCTGTTAGTGGTTTTATCTGGAAAATTATTGATGAATTAATGGGTAAAGGAAGTGTGGATGGAGTAAATTTGTAAAACTTAAAAAAAAATAGAATTTGGAGAAGAGCTATTTTTAACTATTTTTTCAAACCTTATTTCTTTTCTTTTTTTTTTTTTTTTAGATATTTTCTTCATTTATATTTCAAATGCTATCCTGAAAGTCCCCTATACCCTCCTCCAGGCCCTGATCCCAAACCCACCCACTCCTGGCCTTGGCATTCCCCTGTACTGGGGTATATGGTCTTCGTAAGACCAAGGGCCTCTCCTCCCACTGATGGCTGACTAGGCCATCCTCTGCTACATATGCAACTAGAGACACAATGGGGGGGGGTACTGGTTAGTTCATATTGTTGTTCCTCCTATAGGGTTGCAGACCCCTTTAGCTACTTGGGTACATCTCTAACTCCTTCATTAGGGGCCCTGTTCAAACCTTATTTTTAATGGTGGTTCTTAAACACTTTAACTTCCCTTTTAGCCTACCACCCAGCAAAGGTAGTGGGAAAGAAAGAATATGGGAAAGGGAAGTGGACCTGTTTAGAAAGGTTTTTTGGAGCAACTCCTGTCTGTGTTATCTGGAAATCCACAGCTTAGTTCATAAGTTAGCAGGCAGCAGCAGCTCGATCCACTTGAAAACACTTCATGGATACACCCGCAGTCTAGTTTGGTAGAGTCAGGATAGCAAATAGGAATCAGCAGTGGTGGCACTACCTAGCAGAGACAGCCAGGCCTCACCCTTGGCTCAAGTCAGTAGAAAAGACCCGGAGGGAAGAGGGTCCCAGAGGGGCCCCAGGAGAAGCTCTTGGCTGTGCCTCTCAATGAAGCGAAGATCAGTGAGGATTGAAGATCCACAAGTGGTGCAAAGTTTTGGCTGTACCAGCAAGCCAACCTCAGCCCCGTCACTGTCTGTTGAATCCTTTTACACTCTCTCCAAACATCACATTTCCTCTATGGGTCTGCCTTAGCACATGTGTCTGTCTCAGGTGACATCACTCTGCCAGTCAGCCCGACACCACCAGAATTTTGTTGCATTTTTCTCTATGGAGTCCTGACAAATGCTGCTTAACTGTACAATGAATGTTCTTAGCAAAGAATCCTTCATCATGTGTCCTTTCACGTGCTTGCTTAGCGGAATATCCTCCCTCCTGTGTTTAAGCCAAGCATTCCCTCACGTGTTTGCCCCTGCAAAACACCATCCAACTGACTTTCCAAAGAACCTTTAAGTTTCCACTTTAACTATTCCTTTATTTCTACCTTGTATTGTAAAGGAGGAGATGAGAAATAATCTGGGGTAAATGAAAATTGGGCAAAAATGTGAGAAAAGGCATCTGTTATCTTTGATCCTGGTAAATATTTTTGGTTTCATATGGCATAAATGCAAGACATTTATCAATATTTAATCAATATTTCAAGAAAATTGTGTAGCATTTTCCTCCAGACTTAAACATCTGATCAAGGGGAAAGTTCCATAAGATACAGGAAGTGAGCTAAACTTACTCAGGCCTCAGGAAACCATTTACTCACTAGTCTCAGAAAGTTTCTGAGCCAGTATAGTTTCAGAAAGTATAAAAGGCTCTTCCTTGTGATACAGAAGCAATAACACCTGCTGGGGATGAGGAGCCTCCTTGGCCTGTTTTACTGCCTGCAAGTGGTACATGGCTCAGTGATACAGCTTTTGTAAGCTGTCACTCAGGCTGGGGTATGCTTTCCAGTGACAGCTGTCTTTGAGCCATCCATGTTTTTGCAAGTAATACTTCATTAATAATCCTGCAGTAATCTCAATCCCAAAACCCACTGCTTCACTAAGCTGGATTCAGATGGAATTGCTTCTTTGATTTGTTTTCTGTGCTTTATTTTGGGATAAGTCCTGTAACAGCAGTTGATTATTAAGAAAAAAACATGAATAAAATTTGGCTAACTAAGGGACACCAACTAAGTCACAAAACCTATGATCTGTGCACAACCTGTCCTGCCTACAGCATGCACAGGGGCCAGGATGGCTCAGAGCTTGTGGGAATGGCCAGCCAGTTACTGGTCTAACCTGAGGCTCAAGCCCTACACTACATGGATGGCCAGGATCCAGAAGCTGGATGGCTCAGAAACCTAGGGTAGAACCAAACACTAGGCAGAGCTGGGGGAAGTCCACACAAGAGGGGGAGAAAGGACTGGAGGAGCCAGAGGAGTTGAGGACACTGGAACAAGGCCTCAGAATCAACTAAGCCAGCCTCCTAGGAGCTCACAGAGACTGAAGCAGCAACCATGGGGCTTCCATGGGTCGGTGCCAGGCCCTCTGCATACAAGCTGTGGTTGTTCAGCTTGGGGTTTTTGTGAGACTCCTAACAGTGAGAGTAGAGGTGGCTCTGACTCTTTGGTCTGCTCATGGGACCCTTTCCCTCCTACTGGGTTGCCTCACCCAGCCTTGATGTGAGGGCTTGTGCCTAGTCTTATTGCATCTTGTTATGCCAGGTTTGGTTGATATCACTGGGAAGCTGATTCTTTTCTGAAGGAAAATGGAGGAGCAGTGGATCTGGAGGAGAGGGGAGGTGGGGGACTCAGAGGAGGGGAGACAGGAGAGGCTATGGACAGGAATCATTGCATGAAAGAATAAAGAAAAGTTAATGTAATGAAGTTCTATTTGTTGTTTATTTCATAAGAAATCATAATGCTTTGCACTAATCACTTTCAGTGTCTTGATCATCCTAATTTGCATATGGCTTCCTCAAGATCAGTTCCTTAGCTGATGAGCAGGTGGACTGTTATGATAGGATTTCTCATTGTAAAGACCCATTTTGAACAAAATATTCATGGGGAAAAATATGGAGACAAAATGCAGAGCAGAGACTGAAGGAAAGGCCATCAAGAGACTGTCCCACCTGGGGATTCATCCCAGATACAACCACCAAACTCTGACACTATTGTGGATGCTAAGAAATGCTTGTTGAGTTCTTTATATATATTGGATATCAGTCCCCTATCTGATTTAGGATTGGTAAAGATCCTTTCCCAATCGGTTGGTGGCCCTTTTGTCTTGTTGACAGTATCTTTTGTCTTACAGAATCTTTGCAACTTTATGAGGTTTCATTTGTCAATTCTTGATCTTACAGCACAAGCCTTTGCTGTTTTGTTCAGGAATTTTTCCCCAGTGACACCAGAAAATCAAATATCCCCATTAAAAAGTGGGGCACAGAGTTAAACAAAGAATTCTCAACTGAGGAATACCGAATGGCTGAGAAGCACTTGAAAAAATGTTCAACATCCTTANCACATCACCCCTTCCTAGAATTAAGAACAAAGCACACATTGAAAGAGTTACAGAGATCATGTGTGAAGCTGAATCCAAAGGATGGACCCAATGACTGCGGCTGCCAGGGATCCATCCCACAATCAGCCACCAAACATAGACACTATAGCATATGCCAGCAAGATAGTGCTGAAAGGGCCCGGATATAGCTGTCTCGTGGAAGACTATACCAATGCCTGGCAAACATGGAGATGGAAGCTCACAGCCAGCTATTAGATGGAACACAGGGTTCCCAAGGAAGGAGCTAGAGAAAGTATCCAAGGAGCTGAAGGGGTCTTCAACCCTCTAGGTAGAAGAATAACATGAACTAACTAGTACCCCCTGAGCTCATGTCTCTAGCTGCATATATAGAAGAGGATGGCCTAGTTGGCCATCATTGGGAAGAGAGGCCCCTTGGTCATGCAGACTTTATATGCCCCAAAACAGGGGAACACCAGGGCCAAGATGTGGGAGCGGGTGGGTAGGGGAGCAGGGCCGGGAGGCGGGAGGGTATAGGGAACTTTCTTGATAACACTTGAAATGTAAATGAAGATATTATCTAATAAAAGTTGGAAAAAAAAAAGAAATGCTTGTTGAAAGGAGCCTGACATAGCTGTCTCCTGAGAGGCCCTGCCAGAGCCTTACACAGTCAGATGCTTGCAGGCAATCATTATACTGAGTGCAGGGTCCCCAACGGAAGAGTTAAAGAAAGGACTGAAGGAGTTGAAGGGGTTTGCAACCCCACAGGAAGAACAACAGAATCACCCAACCAGAGCCCCCTCCCCCGCTCCCCCCTTCGCAGAGGTTCCAGGAACTAAGCCACCAACCAAGGAGTCCACATGGCTCCAGCTGCATGTGTCAGGCATCAATGGGAGGAGAGGTCCTTGGTCCTATGAAGGCCCGATAGATGCCCCAGTGTAGGTGGGTGAGTGGAGGAACACCTTCACATAAGCTGTGGGGAGGGGGATGGAATGGGGGTTTCCAGGAGCGCAGGAAACTGGGTAAGGGGATAACACTTAAAATATAAATAAATTTTAAAAATGAATAAAAAAAATGGAAATTTTTAAAAAGACCCCTTTTTGAAACTGGCAATTGAGACAATGGAGGGAAGTAAAAAAATTGTTGACTTTCTATTAGATGTCAGATGAAGACACAAGCAAAACCACAGAGCATATATTCCCATAGATATATCTTCAAATTTTAAAATATTACTTTGAGTCAAGGATAAGTACTCTGATATAATAATTAGAAGAAACTATACCTGAATTACAGAATATTGTCTTTTTCTGTCCTTAGCTTTAAATCCCCATTTAAGAAATGATAAGGTAGTCAGTACCATGTTTCCATCCTCAGTGGCCCCTCATTCTGATTAGTTTCCAGCACACTGAATTGCATTAGTCGCTTTGCCTAAGGTCGCAAACTGGGAATCAGACTTTAAGAGTCACTGTGGAAAGGTAGTGATTGTCAGTAAAGGAAGACACTAGGGTTTCTGGAAAGGACTATGGTATTATCAATGCTACTCTCAACTCAGTGCTTACTCAGTAAACATTAACAACTCATTCTTACAAGAGCCACTCCTGAATTTGCCCCTATTTCTGAATATAGCAACTAGTATTTGATATATTTTTGATTAAACAGAATTAATAACTGTGCCCAGTACTGCAGGCTAAAATAATGTGTATTTTATGGTAGATAACCTAACAACTAACACAGGACACTGTTAACTGAAGACTATCTCTCACCACTGCACACACATTTAGGGGGCTAATAGCCATACATGATCACATAAGATTTATATGTATTTCCTCTCCCTACTGATTGAAAAAGAGGCAAACTGTGAAACAAGCTTATGGAAACAGTTAAAGAATTAAGATTTAATCATATTTCAAAGCTCACCCTCAGAGAAGCTCACTGAAGCAAAGGCCACAGAAACTGAAACTCATTTATTAGTTGGGCAGGAATACAAACTTTAAGAATAAGGGAAAGAGAAGGAAGCTTTAGTTTGCTCTAGGGAAGAGGTAGCTATTCTCTGATGTGCAAAAAAGAATTTATCATCAAAGACCTAATGGAAATGGGGCCAATTAATTTTAAGAATCTCTACCTCCTGTAATGTTTTTACATGTCTTCGACACTATTATACTTTACATCAAATCTAATGATTTGACAAATGTCAATAGAAAATGACTATTATAGTTAGCTAATTTTACAGGCATACAGCTGGGGAGATAGCTCAGCTGGCAATCTGCCTGATGTTCAAACTCAGGAACCGAGGCCGGGCCTATAGCATTCATGGCAAAATCCAGGTCTGGTGGCTTGTGCCTGAATCCCTAGTGCTGAGATGGTGGAGGCAAGGGGATCCCAGGAATAAGTTAACTCCCCAGTCTATCCAGTTGGTACAGTGGGATACCTTGCCTCAAAAAAAAAAAAAAGGTATAAAGACACCTGCTATCCACATGCATTTGTGTGAAGAGTAGGCAAACAAACATGCACATGCACAAGCTGCAAGCATAATATGCATTTAAATGTACTTAATATAATCTACAAATGAGTTATAATATGTGGCATATTTATTTTCACTAGTAGAATGTTGTCTTCAAGTTTTGAGTTCAAACTTTAAAATGGTTCCATGATCAAGTGGCAGCAATTCAATTACAGATCAGATAATAATAAGCAATGCCAAGCTAACACTGAATCACGGGTCTTAATATCCCAGCCTGGTATATTCAGAAATTCCACGAATATCTCACTTGCTGTGAACAATCCTCCACTTTATTTATTCACAAAGGTGTGTAGTGAACAGTAGGCCACTTGTGAGGTACTATCCTTGTCAGTCACTGGCAGACTTGCAGTCATTTCTAGATAATCTGACCATCTGACCATCTTAGCTGCTTCCTTGACAACAATGGCTATGATGCCCATTCAGACCATGCCTACGCCTCACTCAGTCTGCAAGTGAAAGGTGTGTCCAGCTGCTGCTGCTGTCACTTTGTAGTTAATTTCCCATCACCCCACCCGGACCCTAAAAGCTACTCCACCATCTTTTCCATAAGTGAGAGTTGCTTTGATTGACTATACCAACAACCGCTGCCAAGCAGTAAGCACTTGAGCGTGGTGCTTAACTGTGCTGGCTTTGAAGTTCAAGCAACTCGGGTGGTGTGACCACAGCAAATCATGTAACTTTCCTGGACATTATTACATAGAACGTACACATCAAGTGGACAACAGTGATTGGATGTAGCTGAGGTTTAGCATTGTAGGAATGGCAGAAGCTCTAGATGGCAAGGCATCTGAGAGTGAGCGGCGAGTCGGCACTGGATGAGGACCAGGTCCAGGTTCTTTATGTGTGAGAAAATGGAAGAAATAAAAGGCAAGGCAAGAGTGATCAAAAGGAGCATCTGACAGGCTGAGATTTAGAGGTGAATGGCTGAGTAATGTTAGCTCCAAGGCACGGCTGCATTTCCATGGGTAAAGTCAAAGCAAGACAGAACTTACTCTACTGTAGATAAGCTTAAGAAACTGCACGACAGCCTGCTCGGAAGCCTGACTACTAATATCAGTCTTAGGCTGGTTTCCAGTTACGCTTCCAAGCTCATCCTTCCACTCTGAGTCCCTGAAAAGGACTATCTCAGCTTCTTTACTGGGGAAATAATTTTCTCCCTGACATGTCCCTAGGGCTAGGGCACTCTGCTGCTTTCAACAATGACAATCCATTGTTTTAAGCCTGAGAAATATAAAATTATATAGTTCATACACACAAAAGAGTATAATATTATCTAAGGTTAAAGAGCCATCCTAGGGCTGAAGACATGACTAAGTTGACAAATGTTTGCCATGTATTATGTAGACCCTAGTAGTTAATTCTAGAGACATAGTAAATCCCCAGAATCTATGCAAAAAGTCAGGCAGGTATGATGACTGCCTGTAATTCCACCAGTAGCCAGATTAGTTGAATTGGTAAAATTCAGGTTCAGTGAGAGACTGCGCCTCAGGAGATATGTGAAGAATCATCAAGAAAGATATTTCAAGTTTGGATCTCTATACACATGTATGTACAGAGTACAGAGGAATGCACCCATACATGTGTGAATACACACACACACACACACACACACACACACACACACACAGGCACACAACCTCAACACAACCCCCCTGAAAAACAACAAGACAGCCTGATTATATAGTATTTAAGTATATTTATGACTGCTTTCTCCTCACCATCTCCAGTCTGAGAGCTAATTATTATCCCATGTTTTATTGTTTAAAAGTGAGCATATGTGTGCGCATCTCTAACATGCTTTGTTTTACTATTTTTAGCCCTGTGTAGTTGCCTACAACAGTTCTTTTAACATTGTTTAAAAGATTTCCTCATGTCACAGCTGAAGCTGCCTTTTCTTCTTTTCACTGCTCAAGAATCCTTCAATTCAGTGAACAGATCAAAATAACTTATCCTTCTGTACGTCTGAGCTCTTCAGATTTTTCTCTTGGTGAGCCACAGTCCAGGGCGAGTCTTCTGGGACATATTTTTGAGTTTAAAGAGCGTGTTATGTAGCTGAATTGATGCTTCATAAATGAAATGGTTGGCTTTCCTGAGCAATGCCTGGTTATCTCCCAAGCAGCACTTCATTCTTGCTCCATAGGAGAAGTGCTTTTCGTTCCACACCCTCAACCATATGTAGCAGTCAGATTTTCTATTTAACAGCTTTACAATGGAAACTTTAAACTGTACAACTCAGTAGTTTTTAGTATATTCACAGGATTATTTCTTTGAGACTGGCTATATAAAAACAGTCACTTTTCATTTTCTCCCTCTGACACCAGAGACAATGAATCTTTTTGTCTCAATGGACTCTCCCACTTTGTAGTTATGAATGGAACTATGGATAAGGCCCATTTTGACTGCATTCTTTGACTTAACACAAACCCAAGAACCACCTATGTCAGAGCCTGGATCACTATACCATTTCATTGCCAAATCCACTGTATGGGTATAGCGCACTCTATCCAAGTTACAGTAAATGAATGTGATGGTTCAATTTCATTGTCACCTTGACTGGATTCTAAGTACTTAGGAGCTACTACAGAGAAGACCGAGGGAGGAAGACCCAGCCTCAGTGTGGGAAATACCTTCCAAGGACAGGTGGCTTAGGGGGAGTGAACAGGAGACGGCTCTTTCTATCTGCTTCTTGGCCATCACATACTGTGTAGCTCCACTCCACCATGTTCCACCATGTTCTGTCTCACCACAGGCCCCCAAATAATGAAGCTAGCCAATGTAGCCTGAGGCCTTAGGAACAGAGAGACATGTGAATTCTTTCCTTCTTTAAGCTACTTTTCTAACTGTATGTTGTCAAGGTGATCAGAAACTAATACAGAACACTTAAGTTGTTTCCACTTTTGACAGTAACAGACAGTGCTACTGTAAAATTCTTATAGACACTCTTCAGGAAATATTTGTTTTCAGTGTTTATGAATATTGTCTTAGTTTCTTTCCCATTGTTGTGATAAAATATTTCGAGATGAGCACTTAAGAGTGAAAGGGTTTCTTTTCACTCTCAGATTCAGGTTACAGTCCACCGTGGTGGGGAAGGTAAGGCCTTCTGAGCTTGCAGCAGCAGCAGCACATATGGCAACCACAGTCAGGAGAGAGTGAGTGGTAAATGCACACTAGTTAGTTATCAGCTTGCTTCCTTTTCTACAATGTAGGATTTCTTGCCTAAGGAAAGCTGTCACACAGTTGGTAGTTCTTCCCACCTCGATGAACACAATCAAGACAATCACTCAGAGACAGGATAACCTGAGAGTCTCTTTTTGAGGTTCCCGTCTCAGGTGATTCTTAATTTGGTGACAGTGACTACACTAACCATCACAGGTACAGATATATTATTGAGTCATGAGTTTGAGGCCGCATGATCTGCATACTGAGACCCTGTTTTATACATATTTCTTTTTTTATTGGATATTTTCTTTATTTACATTTAAATAAATGTTATCCCCTTTCCTGGTCCTCACCCCCTGAAACCCGCTATCCCATTCTCCTCCTGCTGCTTCTATGAGAATGTTTCCCCACTCACCCACCCACTCCTGCCTCTCTACCCTTGCATTCCCCTACACTGGGGCACTGAGCCTTCACAGGACCAAGGGTCTCTTCTCCCACTGATGCCCAACAAGGCCATCTTCTGCTACGTCTGCGGCTGGAGCCATAGGTCCCTCTATGTGTACTCCTTGGTTGGTGGTTTAGTCCCTGAGAGCTTTGGGGGGGGTCTGGTTGGTGGATATTGTTCTTCCCATGGGGTTGCAGACCCCTTCAGCTCCTTCGGTCCTTTCTCTAACCCCTCCATTGGGGACCCCATGCTCAATCCAATGGTTGGCTGCAAGCATCCACCTCTATATTTGTCAGGCTCTGGTAGAGCCTCTCAGGAGACAGCTATATCATTAATTTTTTAAAAAGATTTATTTATCTGTTTGCTTTTTTGGGGCAGGGTCTACGCAGCCCTGGCTGTCCTGGAAGGATTTATTTAAGTTAATTTATATTACATGTACTAGTGTTTTGCTGAATGTATGTCTGTGTGCATGCCTGTGCCTTTGGAGGTCTATGGTCACATTTCTTTCTCATTCCATGGCCTAACCACCACAGGAGACACAAGGTGTCTCAATGGAAAGCAGAAGCAGAACTGACAATGAATTAAATCAGAAAGAGGCCCCCTTCCCCTCACCTGACTGTAGGAGGAGCTTGCAACTTGAATCCCACAAAAGAAATTAGAAAGTTTGCTACCTAAAGAGCATGATTTGAGAATGCAATGTTGGACATGGGAGATGGAGATTCCAGACAAGGGCAATTCTTGACATGTGTGCCCTCAAGGAGAGAGCTGTTTTTAGTTTTGGAAGAACTAGAAGCAGGTTTCACATAAGCTAGGCTAAGGATTAGTGCCCAGTTCCAAGATCTATCATGTATTTATGCTGGCATGGGGATGAGGGCAAGGGCAGATGGTAAGACTAAGGATGATGTGACCATGACTACAAGGGATCCTCAGAGCTAGGCTGACCTAGGCCCTGTAAGTACTAAATATACAGGTCACATCTCCTAACTTTCATGAAAGCTGCCTGGACAGACCTAACTTCAGTGATGGCTTATTCTGGTCTGTTCCAGTATGCCCTAAAACATTGTAGTCTTTAGCTCCTTTTATTCTTTGGTCAGAGGCAGTGTGAATTACAACCAATAATTCCCAACCATATGCGTTTAGGTTGCTTCCTCAAAGAGCTACCTGCTTTTTGTTTTTATGGTGATGTTTTCCATTGGATTTGGGAGGCATCACAGTGTTATCCAAGGACACGCCTGAAAAGTGTGCTAGAAAACTCGGGGCTTATAAATACCCCATGCTCTTCTGCTGAGTTCTCCAGACAGCTGGGGTTTTGTCTTTTGGGCCCTGGTGGCAACACCTCCCTCTTTCTTAGTACTTTCCTTAGGGATGTACCTGACACACATAGACACAAAGTTGTCCCTTATTTCCTTTCAGAACAAAAGCAGCACCACTGGCTGTCAGATCCATGCCCCTTATACTTTATTACGATCCCATTTGGAAAGGGGGTGTGGTCTTAATCTTCATATGGTTTTCTGGTAGGGATTTGTCTAAGTTGAATGTTGGGCTGATTTATCACAGCATTGGTGAGAATCCTCTAGATTTCAGAAGAGAAAAAAGATCAATAAGAGGATGACAGCAGAAGGCTACAAAAAAACAACAACATTGACTCATAATCTTGAGACATCACATGTAAACTTCTGTGTCTGTTCTCAGATACTGTCACGGGCTAGAATAAGTAGAATAAAGAAAGAGCATATTGCTGGAGGGAAGGGGGGAGGCAGTGATGAGTTTATGAATTTCCTCAATGGGACTCATAGAGCTTCTTGGTTCAGGAAACAGTATGACGTGTTCTTCAATGTTGTCTGATGGTCCTCCAAACAGAGGAACCATGTCCTACTGCCTGGGCATACACTAGAACCAATTTTCTAAATAATAGTATAGGAACAATAGTTTGCATAAAACCTGTGACTTCTGCATGTTGGTTTTGCTACATAAACCCTGCTACAATGAAAAAAAAGCCCAACCACTTGAGATTGTTTTTCCTAATCAAGAGTTGAGTATCAATTCTGATAACACCCCAGGAGTGTTATCAGACACATTAACTACAAAGATCTACTCACTGCTGCTCTGAACTTAAACAGATTTACTTTAAACAGCTTTATGTGCAGTAAGAAGCAAGCTGGTCAATTCGGAGCATAACTGCAGCAATCTTTAACTAATTACCTATTCTCCTGAACACAGAGGCATGGAACGCACTGATTAATCATGAAAGCAAATAAAACCCAAAAATAAAGTTTTCACTGAATCCACTACTCTCAGCATGTAATTATTTATCTAATAAATAACGTCATGCAGTTCTGTTAAGAACAGACTTCTCCACACTAACTACTCAAATGGAAAGCCGTTTTGGGGTTTGATCCTCATTCAATTTCAACCAAATATCCAAATTCATTTCCAATTCACACAAAAACTGCAACAGTTTCACCTAAATCAGTTTTCTACAAGTTAAACATCCCTCCTACACTCAGATGTGATTGTAGAAGTGCTTTGATCTTTATTCCCAAATTTATTGCTCTGTGTAATCCATGACAAAATGTAATGTGATTTACTGTATCTCTGCATGACAGCCCAGCAGCTGACAGAACTTACTAATTTACCATAGGAAAAAAAACCCTCCTGGCACCAAAGTATACAGATCATAATGGGGGCTCTTTAGTGTCAGTTTACAATGATGCTTATACAAGCTGATCCTAAGAACTTCAAAAACAATTCTTTTTTTTTTATGTTCTTAATGAAGGAGATTTTTATTCCTTAAACATGCTTTGTAGCTGCAAGCAAGTCGTTTTGGAACATCTTGCTTTTGTTCTCATTAAAACAATGTGGGACCAGTCATAGACTGATGCCCCTTTCTCAAAGAAAAATACTAATTTCCTACATTTAATTTCTACTAAATAAAGCATCATGAAACATGGGGATCCAGAAAAATTTTTTACAAAGTACATTTACATTCATATTCTACATAAGAAGGAATGAGATAATTCAGCACTGTATATAGAGTTTTAGGAACGCACTGGGATGAAGACTCCTCTTAGGAGTCACTAGTCACAGTCTCAGTGACATAAGCTTTCTATCACGAGTCTGCAATCAAACAAGAGACATCAGACCAGATCTTTTTCAATTTGAAAGTTCTCTGACTTTAAGATTTTAGCAGCTTTCTTATTGTTTAAGTCAGTTTTCTTGAACACATTGGAGTTATGTTTATTTTATGTATAAGATGTTTGCCTGCATGTGTGTTCCTGTGTGAGCAGCAGAGGGTACTTTTCCTGGAGCTGAAGTTATGGATGGTTATGAGCTACACTGTGGGTGCCGTGAACTAAACTGTGGTCCTCTGCAAGAGCACCAAGTGCTCACACTACTGAGTCGGTTCTCTAGCTTCACTTCGTCTCTAAAGGGAGAAATTGAATGTCTACACTTACATGTACACATGTACAAAATTAACGGAACTTCCCAATTCACCCCCACAAACAGAGCTAACTTTACAGCAGAGGCATGAATATAAATCTAATGAGTCCAGTAGAGGAGGCCACACAACCCACACTAGACCAGTCTTGGCTTTCTAAGACAAATCTCTAAGACAAACCTGCATGGAGACCCAATCATTCATTTTTTTTCTGAGTTCTGACCTTCCAGTGAAAAGAATTACTATGAATTAGTAAGCACGCACCTATTTGGCTCTTACGCATACTTCCTATCAGAGGCTTTGCCTGTGCAAGCGCCCCTCCCATCTCCAGAGGCGCCTGGAGAACAGGCCTGGGGAAGAACCACTTGTTTTTCTTTGATTCTGACGCTCAGCAAGGTTTGGAAACTGTTCTAAAATAGATTGGACTGTGCTTACAGTCTGTATAGCATTAAGTGCTTTGGAGTGGGTTGGGGCTGATGACAAACCATATCTGTATCTTACCAACTTGACTCAAAAATAAGGCAGAGAAATATAATTTTTACTCTTATCAAAGGAATTTCTCACTCTAGGTACTTTTTAAAAACTTGTTTCAGATTCCTGTAAGAACATGCATGTTTCTCTCTCCCTCTTGCTCGCTCTCTCTCTTTCTCTCTCTCTCTCTGTCACTCTTTTGGCTCTTCTGCCTTTAAGGCAACAGGTGGAGAGAGCTCAGCTGACTGACTTGCAAACAGTCTGGAGCACAGACACACTTTTTTCTCTAGTTTTAAAAATTTAACTGACTGGTGAACAGTCTGGGATACAGGTACGTTTGTTCTCTATTTTTCATAGTTTACTTGCTTGAAGAGGCAAGAGCTAACTGTCTAAATTCGCTTGACTCTCCAAAGCTATAATATAAATGTCTCTTCCTAAAAATGATGGTCTCTTCAACTGCTTTATCCTCCAGACACTTCTAATTTGATGTGAAATTAAGAGAAAATGTTTCCAAGCACGACTCCCACAGCCTCTGGCAGCCAACAAAGATTTTTGTAAATACCTGCACATTCCCCGGACAGGTCAGGCCAGAAGCTTCAAGCTGGCATCGGGAGCTGCGGGTATGAGCTGGCAGCAAACCCCGACTCAACCCCAGACTCACCTCATCATTCTTCTATCTAGTCTCTTGCCTGTCTCCCACTCACCTCTGGCGTAAAGGCCAGTAATTCAAGGTTTATGCCAATTTAAGCCAAGGAATTTGGTTTTTATCATGGACATCGTGGGGCATGTTAGATGCCTGTTTGTGGGGAATAAAACAATCATTAGATGTGGAGATGAATCCTTGGAACTGTGGAGAGTGGACCAGAAAAGAGCAGGGAATTGTGGCAGGCATTAAAAAAAAACTGCTGCCAGTGGCCAGGATGCCGTGTCAAGTCGTAAGGAAACCACAGTCTCGAGGAGAAAAGGACAGTAAGGTCGGGCCAGCCTAACATCTCTTTCTCAGAGAGAAACCCACATTTTAGAAAAAACAAAACAAAACAAAACAGAAACTGCTTTCTGAATCTCTACCATCTACTTTTCTGCTCTGTTTCTGGAAGGACACTGGCACCCAGACAGACTCATGAGTGCGTTCTCTCCCCATCCCCACCCCATGATTCTTGAGGACAGAGCTTTAGCTTTGGGGTTTCCTGTCAGAGAGCCAGGTAGAAGGAGAGGTACGGACAGACCTGAGGACAGCAGTCATCTGTACTCCTCATAAATCAAGGCTAGAACATTGCCTTTGTCTGGACATAGGCCAGTCTCACAAGTTCCCTTGCGTTTTCTTCTCTTTTCCTTAAGACACCAAAGCTCAGTAGTTCTGACTAGTCACGGAGCTGTGCATGCATCACCATTATCCAACTCTCTTCTTCCTCAATGGAAAAGAAACCACTGACAGCTAAGCATCACGTGACATTCAGCTGCAGGAAGTTCCTGCTGGACTTTCTGTGCTGGGAGTTTGTTCACAGAATTTCATAAAAAGGGTGCATTTGATGTGTGACTTTTCATGTCTAGCTTACTTCATCTCCATACCAATTTCAAGATTTAGCCACATTGTAGCACACATCAGCATTCTGTCCTCCTTATATCAATACTATTTATTTCGTTGTATGGATTTATGACATTTTGTGATCTCATCAGAACATGGATGTCTGGGTTGTCTCTGCTCTTTAATGTTGTGACTCATGCTGCTGAGAACATGAATATCCATTTGTGTGTAGATATTTCTTCAGTTCTCTTAGAATACACACACGGTAAGTCTTTAAAACATTTGAGGTATTGCTGAACTATTTCCAAAGAGGCTACATCACTTGATACTCTGGCTGTCAGAAGTATCTGGGTATCTTCTCCACATGTCTTTCCCCACAGTTTGACCATCCCACAGAGCATCTGTATCCTAGAGGGTGAGAGCACTTATTGCCCATTTAGATTGCGTTTCATAGACACTGAGGACACCAACCATCTGGATGTGCTTCTTGCACATCCAGATGCTTGTTTTTCCTGGAGAGAAGTCTACACATACTCTCTGCTCACTTTTAAGTTATCTGTGTTGTTGTGTTTCTAAGTTGTATTCAGTATATATCAGACTTTTATGAGACAGAAAGCTTTTAAGTATTGCCTCTATTTTGTGACATGTTTCAGTTTCTTTATGGCACTGGGGTCTCTGAATCACAGAGGTTTTAAACTTTGCTGGAACCTAATTTATTTTCTCTTCCATTGCTTTCATAATCATCGAACTATCTAAATAACTGTTGTTTTGTTCAAGGTAATAAGGATTTTATAGTATGTTTATGTGCAAGCTTTTATAATTTTAGTTTGTAGACAAGTTTGGTAAGAGACTGACAAATTCACTTTTTAAGCTGGCAATGCTTTTAAGTATCTCATTTTAAAGGGTGGATTTTGCTGAATGTGGGATCTTGGTTAATTTCAGATGAAAAATCAAATTTTTTCTGTTTTAGTTTTTGGAGGTATTAAAATTGGATATAGAACCCTGTGCATGCTAGGCAAGAGTTCTGTAGCCATACTGTGTCCCTGCCTATGCATGCTGGGCAGAGGCTCTGTCACTGTAATGTGCCCCTACCTATGCGTGCTTTGCCCCCGCCCTGCTCATTAAGTTGTACTCACGTTGGTACCAGGCCTCAAAATTTGAACCTTCGGCCTCAGCCTCCTAAGTAGTTAGAACTACAGTCCTTTGATTCCCCTTCCTCTGCTTCCTGGGTGGCTAAGGCTACAGTCCTGTGATCCTTATGCCTTGGTCTCTTGAATACCTAGGGTTAAAGTCCTGTACAGCAGACCAACTGTCCCTACTTCTTCAGAAAATTCCTTTTATTTCTTAAACATAGAATAGGCTGCTCAGGGACCAGCACTACTGACTGCAGTATTTCTCACCCTGAATTTACAATTGATGCTTCACATGCCTCTTAACTATTTGACCTAGTTATCTGGAATATTATAAAATAGTAATTCTGAAAATGTGATTTTCTTCTCTCCTCCACTAAAGTTATTTGTTGTTGTTGGGGAGTTATGTTGCATTATCGTTTATTTAGAGATATTTCTGTACTAATATTGTAAAGCCTGTTCTTTGTCACATGTAGCAACATGCTACCTACACTTGGCTAATGGTTATGATGGTAGAAATGCTTAGGTGTTAGGCAGTTGTCCCAATGCCTGACTTTTTATAGCCATACTTCAGTTTCATCTGTATTAAGTTTGTACTTTCAAGAGATGACCATATATATACTCTTCCTTCTAGATGGTATCTATACTCCATGAGGAGTTCTTATTGCTTGAATCTAGGTAGAACAAAACCATAATTAAAAGAGGGTCAGAAATAATACAGCTTTAATTCAAAGGCCAATTCAAAAGATGATGAAGATTCCATTTGGTTTCTATCACAGGACATGAAGCTTGTGAGGAGTGAGGCCACGTGGGAGATACTCATCTATCTGATAGCTATCAGGAGGAACCACATCAACAGAGAGCTGTCAGGAGCCAAGCTATTTGTAGCTTCATTGCCCAAGGACCAGGAATGCAGGTGGGGATGTTGAGATAACCTTGGCAATAACTGATTTCTGAGTGCAACCACAACTTATCTTAAGCAAGATTTATCCTGAACCAGTTTCAAACCCACTCCTAAACTCTAAGCCCACAGCAATGGTTAAGCACAAATATTATGGTTTGAAGTCAGGATGTATTATTTTCTGATAATTTTGTTATGCATTTGACCAGGGAAACAACACATGAAAGACTGAAGATTATAGCAGAGGTATATCTTGGTACATTATTAAATATTCCCATTTCTGTCCCTACCATTTATCTTTTGATCTATGTGGCTCTGGATGTCCTCAAACTTATGGCAATCCTCCTGCCTCTGCCTTCCAATTGCTGGGATTACAGGCATATACCATCATATCCTGTTTATGCATTACTTTAAAGTAGAAAAGAGTGTTAGGTCATTGAAACAAAGGTGTCTTGTATTT